>VWZN01000351.1:227631-264851 GCA_013396955.1 Regulus satrapa | reverse complement strand
CAAAAAAAAAAACTGGTAATAACCAAAAAAAAAAAAAAAAAAAAAAAAGCAGGATCAAACAAAAATATTCTCTAACACAATTAAACAGTTCTCAAATGTACACTCCTTGTTCTTTAAAACATCAAAGCAAAATGGTTTTTAAAATAACATATTCAATCTTCCCAGCAACTATTTCATCTTTTGTTCTCAATAGCAAGAGAAGTGCATGTATTTTAGATTGAATAGGAAAGAAGCTCTAAGATACTAGCCTTAAACTGTTTATCTTCCCAATAAATTAGAATCCTCAAATCTACTCCTCCTCTTTTTCTCTGTGAAGAGGCAGGAAATGTATCTCACCAGAATGTGCTACTCCTGCAAGAAGCAACAGCTCTTAAAAACCATGAGAATGCCACATGAACTCTGCAACATATCTGTTGGTAATGCTGACTCATGGTGCATTGAAGCCTGTACAAAGCATTTAATATGCAACATTCAAGGTACTAAAGTGAGCACTGAATAAAACTGAAAAACTGAAAATCTGACTGAAAGTTGAATTCAGTGGTTCTTCTCAAATTGTAGCCTGAATAATACACCCTAGAAGAATTTCTCTATCTTAATCCCAGCATGGGGAAATCAATCTCTATCTCCTCAGCATTACATTTCTCCAGATTAACCTCTGGATTAACTTTGATTCATGTCAAGAAGGTCCTGATTCTCCTTAAGGGAGCTCAGGTAACCCTGTCTTTGGGACAGACATTGAGCCATTTTAACAGTCCCAGTGAGGTGTGGGCCACCCGTGTGGGTCCAAGCACTCCTCCTGTGCTTGAACATATGTGCCCCCTTTTCCCTTGCCTCATGCCCATCTTCTACCTACAAGGAACCCTCTTTTCTTGTAACCCACACCAGAAATGTATCTGTGGGGCCATGATGAATAAAAAACTATCACATCCCCAATTAAGTTGGATGATTTCTTTTTAAAAATTGAGACAAGTGGGGTGCTTTTTGGAAGCTCACAGTTGAGCATTTCTAGCCACAATATAAGGAATTTTGCCACCTCACTCATAATTGTAGTTTCATGGCTCCCGATGGTTTTGGGTGAAGTCCCTTTTTCAGCCTCAAGCTATTCTCACTCAGGGTCTCTGCTTTGAAGGTACTTGTCTCTCAGATAAATCTTTTAACCCTGGAATGAAGATTAGGCCTCATTATTCCTCTAATATTCTCCTAGTCTGCAAATATTCCTGAAATCTACTGCACTTTTAAGTTCAGGACCACTGGCAGGGCTAACCCCTGAGTCCTTGCACCGATTGAAATATGGTCTTAAAATTCTCTACCTAAAACTAATTTTGACTTAGATTTCATTGTTTCCCAGTGAAAATACACTGTTTCCTGACATTCAATGTCAAACTGAGTCAGGCATCAGATTCATCATTGCTCTAGTTAATGCCTCCCACCCAGGATGTTAATTACTCAAGCTATGGAAGAACCCATGCAAAAGAGAAGAAAACTGGGGCAGAGAGACTGAGATGTGCAGAAGGTGTTGTTCTTTTCCCAAACTCTGCAGGTGAAGCATCTATAATCCTTTTCCCCAGTTTCCAGCTGCAGCCTGCACAAATAGCCTAAACCCACTGCAAATCAGACAGCTCATTTCAGTTTCGAGGAGTAACCTACAACACCTGGTGTCCTCAGAGGTGGTGCCTGCCATCAGGATACAAAGCCTAAAAAATACACTTCCACTCCTTCCTGCATCACGTGAGCATCAAAGGACCCATGGAAAATAATTTTCTGTTAATACATTAATTTCCTTGTAAAAGCACACCCAGAATTCTTGAAGAGCTAGAAGTTGTTGTTGCTATTATTATTATTATTATTATTATTATTATTGTTGTTGTTGTTGTTGTTATTGTTATTATTATTATTATTATTATTATTATTATTATTATTATTATTATTATTATTGTTATTGTTATTATTATTATTATTACTAGTACTACTATACTTCCTCCAGACAGGCTTCATAGCAGTGCACAATACAGCACTGGGCAGTCAAAAAGAGGTTTTGCACCATGAGATACCTTTAAAACAAGCTTAAGTGATGAACCACTTAATCGTCACATCTTGTTTTACCACTGCATGATTGCACGTAGCATAAAAATATTAATTAATTCCCAGACCAGCAGGAGGGGAGGAACTGCCAGTTCAGCTCGACCTTAGGTCTCCTCACTTACAGCATCTCATCTCCCTCAGGAGAGTTCAGAGGAAGGTATCAGAAATCTCACAGCTACCTAGAAGAGAGGAATTCAACCTAAAGGAAATTCTTGTTCTCACTTCACACTATTTGGAAGCTAAAACTAAAATAATAAGGCATTGTTCATCACCCAAGGCAGACAGGCAGCACCTTGTCATTCTGACAGCTAAAGGAGAACAGGATGCTTAATTATTTGCCTAAGGCATTAGGGCTATGTTTGCACTGAGGAAACTCCCTACAATGCGACCACATCAGTGAAAAATCTATAATGCAGTCATCTGCATTAGCTTGAGGCAGGGCTTAAACTGCTGCAAACCCCACTAGAGTCTATTTTCAGATTAAAAGACATCATCTGTACATGCAAACTGCCTTAGGGGTGGCACAAGCGACAGCTCCCGGTACCAACCACAACCAGACCAGTTCTGCTCTGACCAGCCAGAAATTCAGCAAAACCCGGGTCTGAGTGTGTGACATTTTGATTCAGCTGATGCTCATGTTGTCATATAGCCTAGGGTAAAAGCAAATCCATGCTAGGAGGAGAGGATTCCCTTCTTACTGCTCCTGCTCTTTCTGCTGTGCAGCATTGCAGCAGTAAGCAACAGGCTGGGCTGTGTCACGGGGAAACCCCTCTGCTCTCGTCACAGGTTCATGACTGCCCCTGACAAGCAGGTGCATCCTTAGCTTTGGCTCAAAGATGTTTGTGAAGCTGTCTAAATAATTCATCTTTAAGAGCTTATGCCAGTCTTTCCAAGGGCATGCTCTGTCGAGAGCCGACAGCCAGAAGTCCCCACAGTGCATCAAACTTGTATGGGAAATATGTATGGAGACTAAGGCAGCTCATCATGCTGCACCACAGACACCAGGCAGAAGGAATAAATTCAAATGCCTGACACAGAGCGTTGTCTCATTTTGCTCCTGGTGTCTGCAGTGCTGCTGCTGGGTTGTTATTTGCACAACAAACCCAGCCCTGAGCTGCTCAAAGCGCAGGAATCGATACTGCTCTTTGGCAGGCTCTGCAGTTATGCACAGTAATGAAAGCTAAAAGGGGCTTCCCTGGAAGAGAGAAAGCTATTCCATCACCATTAGGCACCCACTGATTATATGATAATAATTTCTTCACCAAGTCTGTAAATGCATGACAACACAAGAAGGCACTAAACTGCATGTAAAGATTTCAAATGACAAAGAATCTCCCACACTCTTACTGAGCCCCAGAAAATTCCTCAGCCCTTTCCATGGCACGCTACAAAGCCATTACCAGCATATCCCAGAAAGAAAAACAGTTTATTGGACAACTATTTTTTTTCAAAGTGAAAAAAATAATCAGTGAAGATGTTGAATTAACTGATGAAGACATTGCCTACAAGCTGACCAAAACCTGGACAAGGTTCACAGGAGAATAAAATCCCACCAGTAAACTTAGGGGGTTGATTTTGAAACATTTAGCTGCAGCTCAGTTTTCTCTTGTGGAGATTTTGCCTGCCTCATCCCAGGCAGTCCATTTTCATGCACACATTGCCTGCACGGCTACATGGCAGGGAAACCCCCATCTGCTCCCCTTGGATTTACACTCAGCTGTGACAAATGACTTTAGCTTCAACTTTCTGCTAGGAGATGCATATAGAAAATGAGGTCAAAAAGGCTTATTTTAAATAATTCATTGTGAAAAATTCTCCCTGTCTTTTCTAAGCCTGTGCAGTCAAGAGGAACCACCAGCTCTCTGGAGCCAGGAGAGCTGATCCGTGTGTTTGCTCTGCTGCCTGCGGCTCTGCTCTATCTGAGGGACGGCAAAGGCGGCACCACAGCAGGGCTGTGGGAGTGAGGAGATCTGGATTACTCTGTTCCAAGCACCAGCCGTCTCTATGTGTCAGCCTAGGAGAATGAGAAGCATCCATTTGGAGATCAGAAGGGACAGGGCTGGTGCTGGAAAATCTCCACAGTGAAATCCCCAATCCACACGACATGAGAGGCCAGGTTGATTTATCACAATGGGGAGAGGGTAAGCAAATCTGTGGGAGACTATTAGGATTATCTGCCCTGTCTTTGTGGTGAAATGCAGAAATTGACACACACATTTTCTGGAACCCAGTCAATTATTTTTGGTTAAATGAAAGAGAAAATTTGCAGTGAAAAGGCTTGCTGGCAGGCAGCATTTGGGCACACCTCCTTGGTTCATCTGTCCTAGTAGCTAATCACTCACACTTTACATACACAACCTTTCTTTCAGTCCAAACTGCGTTGACATGACTTTGTTTGTCCCTGTGTTCAAGTCATCACTCCCCACAACTATCCCAGTTTTACTGTAGCACAGTTCTTCTCTCCTGACCAGGGGAGATGGGCCCTGCTGTTGAAAAGCAGAAGAAAAGTCTTCAGCCAAAGAAAAAAGCCCTACACACACACTAAAAAAAAAAAAAAAAAAAAAAAAAAAAAAAAAAAAAAAAAAAAAAAAAAAAAAAAAACAAAAAAAAAAAAAAAACAAACACCAAAAAACCAAAAAAACCCCACCCCAAACCACCTCCACGTTTAGTGAAACATGCTAAAACACAGAGGAAATCCTCATTAAAGGATGAGCTGGGCTGGGAAATACTGTGGCTATAAAATCAAGTGTCTGTAATCTACAGCAAAGGTGCTGTTCATGCTATGCATTTATCTGGTTTCTTGGCTATTTCTGTAGGCTTACTCTCCTTCCAGCTGTGCTTCTCTTTCCAGAGGGACTGACTGACTCTCATTTTTCCTCAGGCTCTACACACTTCTTTATAAGCATCTTACATGACACAACAATCTAATTTCAGTTTATTTGTCCAAGCCAATGGTATGTCTGTAGTTTGGTACTAGACAGCTCTAAACTGGGCAATTGTTTTGGTATCAGTTAGTAAATAATTGGTGTCCATTGGGAATATACAAAGGCTCGTTCCAAAGTGCCAGCAGCTGCCAGTGTCTCATTACCTTCAGAAACACTCTGCATCTTTGTGTCAGTCTCTCATAATTAGGCCATTGACTGCCATAACTGATCTCCTTTCAATTTCTGAATTTTAGTGCATTTATGTGTTTTCATTTCTCCCTATATCAGCTTATTTTAAGTACCAAGGCAGTTAAGTCTTAAATAATAAGAAACAGTTGGTTTCTATTAAATAGATTTCATTCTTTTGGGAACCACCTCTTAATCGCTTTTTGCCTAAGATTACATTTTGGAGACCCAGACAGAACACATTGAATACAACACTGTGCCTAATTTTAAACCTACATATAAATTTTAAGAGGTCTGCTCATGCATCTTGATAGAAATCCTTTGGAAAGGATCATTATGTGGAGAGGAACTGTTTAAAACAGCAGATAGTGGCAGGACAAGGGGGGAATGGCCTCAAAATGAAAGAAAGTAGATTTAGATTATAGATATTAGGAAGGAATTCTTTACTGTGAGGGTGGTGAGGCACAGATTGCCCAGAGAAGCTGTGGCTGCCCCATCCCTGGAAGTGTACCAAGCCAGGTTGGGTGGGGCTTGCAATAACCTGGTCTACTGGAAGATGTCCCTGCCCATGGAACCAGGTGTTCTTTAAGGTCCTTTCCAACCTAAACCATTCTGTGATTCCATTATCTGATGCCCCTAAATTGTTGAAACTGAAAGAAGGCAACACACATGTTGAATGTTTTACGGATCTGCCACTCAAATACTAATAGCAGCAAGCACATAGGCTTCTCCTGGGGGATACAGAGGGCTGTAGCCTTCTTTTTAATGAATTTTAAAAAACCATTTCCTGTAGAAGGTTGTTTTNGAAGATGTCCCTGCCCATGGAACCAGGTGTTCTTTAAGGTCCTTTCCAACCTAAACCATTCTGTGATTCCATTATCTGATGCCCCTAAATTGTTGAAACTGAAAGAAGGCAACACACATGTTGAATGTTTTACGGATCTGCCACTCAAATACTAATAGCAGCAAGCACATAGGCTTCTCCTGGGGGATACAGAGGGCTGTAGCCTTCTTTTATTGAATTTAAAAAAAAAAATTCCTGTAGAAGGTTGTTTTGCAAATTACTTACAATAAAAGTAGAAGCAGAAAAGTTATTCCAACCACAAATATTAAAAGAAAAAAATGTGGACTCTCAGCTTTGCCCAGCATTCCAAAACATTCCCCCTACATGGTGTTGATGTTAATTTAGCTATCAGATAATGAGTGGGAACAGTACAATTCACAACAGGAGCTCAACAGACAAAGATACTCCGAGTCCTGCACTGAGCATCACCATCTGTGGTGGGAATGGACATTAGTAACAGCCTCATAACTGCTTTTACTTTGGGAATTGGAGCCTGGTCCTGGAGGGCAGAGAATGTTCTCAGTGCCATTCATTTTGGTAGCAGCTCTAAAAATTTAACACCCTCTTGGAGGAACAAGACTGTGCATGAGATTGGGCTTTTTGCATGAAATTGAGAGCAAAGGAAGGCGAGAGGCAGAAAAATGTTATGATGATGGCCACCCCAACAGGCTTTATTTACTCTCCTGAAACTACATAAATACCAGTCTGCAGTCAGCTAAATGCATTGCCTGCTCAAGCAGTTTTATAAGCATGAAATTTACTCAGCTGTACCCATAACCTAATAGGCTAATTATCTATAAGAACATGCTGTCCATGCCAGGATTAAAAGTTAAACATAGGTTTTCTTAAAAATGCATAAAGAAATTAAAAAGCCACATGGTCATCATTGTTAATAGCATGAAGGCAATGCCTAGAGAAACAAGTATGCCAGGAGCTAGCTGTATAAAGAGGACAGGGCAGTGTACACCAGAAAAAGCTGAGAATATCAGAACAGGCACAAAAATACGGGAAAAGAACAGCAGTTAGGAGAGGTGCCAGGAGAGAAGCAAGTGTTATCCAAGGGTCATGAATTGTGTGTGTCTGGGTTTCTATATGGGATGGATTAAACAGAGCGTGTGAAAGCCACTGGTGAGGCAAAGGAGAGACCAAATGATAGAGAGGCAATGCTAAGTTAGAAAAAGACTAGGAGAAATAAAATAGGATTACTGGCAAATCGGAAAATTGAAGCAAACTGTTAGTGGAACAGTCAGGAGCTGAGATAAGGACAGTCCACGTCCCAGCACAGAAAGCCCTATGGAACACACACAGCCATGCAGAGGTCAGAGGACCACGTTGGCAATTTCTCACCAGCCCACAGACCGGGTGTCCTGGGAGCCTGAGGAGGGTCTGCATAGATTCACTTCTGTTCAGATCCCCCAGGCTCTCACACACTCCCAGGTGCTTCATTCCTGTTGCCTTTTTTTGAGCTTTCCGAGTGTCTGAGCCTGGTAACACTTCTGCTAACTTAGCAGTTGCTTTTCCTCCCTCAGCTGTCACATTCCTTTTGTGCCTTCCCAAGGGTGCTTTCCTCAGCTTTCCTTATGTCCTTTCTGTTTTCTTCAGGGACTCTTAAATCTCCCTGGCGCAGTTTCTCTTCTCATCACGGAGAGGTGGGAAGTTCATCACAAGTTACATGTTGCCTTCTGCTCCTGGCAGAACTGCAGGATAAGCTGCGGGTGTCTGCTTGAGCCTGCAATGGAAATTGCCTCTCATCCCCAGCATGTCAAACCCCAAATGGACACTGGGAAAGAAAAAATATCAACCTGCCTCAAATAACTTGCTAAAGTGTGTAAGTGCTGGACCCTGAGGAGTTCACTTTGTTTCTTCAGCTTTGCCAGTGCTGCCCTGCAGCAGCAATCTCAGTGTAGGTTTGCTGCCTGTCCACACATTGCACACTCTGCTGGATGATCACCTGGTGCTCCTGGAGGATGAAATTTAAGTTCACCCTCCTCAAATTATTCACAGGAGCAGAGTTTCCCGGCTGAGGCACAAGCCTGGTGCTCAGCTCCTGTTCCAGGAGAATCCTCTGTCCCATCCATCTTTACAGCATCATCCCTTGACTGATTTTTGGCAGAGACAAAGGCTCCCTAAATTACTCAGAGATTTCTCTGCCATGGGGTTGGTAGGATTTGCACACAGGCTAAAATGGGGGTTGGCTTAGGCTGCCTCAGCAACAGCATCACAGGGTGCAGGCAATGAGAGGTGACTGAGCCACTGTCTCTGCTCTGCCACCAGCAAGATGAGCCTGGGTTTTCTACTGATCCTTCCCCCTTTGTCTTAACTGGGGCTGAGCTGGGGGTGGGTAGGGGTTTAGCACAAGAGTGCGTGTAGCTATGTGCAAAACCAGCTTCAGCCTAAGATTTTGGTTGTTGGTTTTTTGTTTTGTTTTGTTTTTTCCTCACCATGTTATAGGATTCACTCCAGTACCTTCTACATTAGGGACCAGCTTCCCAGACCATGGTCCATATCATCTTTTAGCTCCAATTTGGGGACCAATATCAATCTCAAATGACCTTCACAGAACATAAACAAGGATGACTAATTGCCATTTTAAGGGAGTCCTAAGATAATAAACACTGGGCAAATCATTATTCATTACAATCATCATGTGTTGTATGAATGCAGTGGTTTAAGTTATTGATTTGCATATGCATTAATCCACATTATGTATGGAGAAGTGGTACTTGCAGAGACAAATTGAGCATGCAATACAATGGCTAAATTGTTTAAATAACACAAATGTTTGTCATTTAGTTCCCTGTGTGAAAGACTGGGCTGTTAATAATTAGTTTCCTACCTCTAAAAGAGCACAAATGTTAATTAAATAATAGTTGCAAAGTACTTTGAAGTTGCAAAGTACACACCATAAGAAAGCTGTCCATTATTATGTATAGCAAATGTAATTCTAAATTAAATAATTTGCTTTTTTGAAATTATTTCCCTCCCCAAATCCCATACAATCCCTTATCTATAATATTCATTACCATCTACAAATAAATACGTGTGTTTAATCATTCATTTGGAGTTTCAGGAGCAGAACTGCTTCTCCATCCCCGGTGTGCCAAGGATAAGGCAGAGCAGCAGAACAAGTATGCACACAAATATAGTCGTGTGAGCTGTGTACCACAGACAGGGCAAGGCAAGTGTGCAAGAGCAGAGTCCTCAGGCTCAAATTGTGCCAATGTGGAATAAGTGTGTGGCTGGAAGCCTGGGGGTAAGTTCCTGTGTGGCCCTTGACACGTCTCCTGACATGGAGATGGGGGTTAGCAGACAAGTCCCCTAAGCCCCAGCCCCAAGAGCAGAGAGGTTGCACGGCACAGCAGCTGGGGGGCCTGGGCTGCCAGCAGAGCTGAGGCTTCAACAGCAGCAGCCAGCCCAGCATCCCCTGCAGGTGGTGAGGCACAGCTCTGAGCTGCCCGTCTCTCTCTTGACACTGTCAGTGAGAAACCAGGACTGGAGCTCCATCTCTCCTGTTTTCCCCAAAGTCTCAAGATGTTTCAGAAAACAAGTCTGAAGCTTAATCTTAAGTCATGTGCCAGCTTTTGTCTTTGTACTTCAGGCCTCCAAAGATCATGGTTTAATCCTTCTGTGGTTTGCTGCTGACTTGCAAGGAAGTGTGTCATCTTCAAATGAATGAATACTCACCTAATATGTGAGAAATTACATCAAATATGAAGAGTCACACAGGCTACCAAGAGTGAAATAGCTCAGCAGGCCCACCCAGTGCCTGCAGCAACTCCAATTTTTTTGCTGCAGGAGCACCCAGAAAAGAAAACAAGAACCACAACAATGCTTCTGTGATGCCTGAAAGAAGTGTTTGATGCTCAGGAGGCTGACAAAAAGTCTTTTGAGGTTAAAAGTTTATGGGCTTCACCTTCTCAGGATTTCCCAGGCACTGAAAAGATCTGTAGAGCCATGCGCTACCATGCGAAATAAGCACCTCAAATCTTTTGAGGTCTGGGGTAAAGTCTTTCAGCCTGCTGAGCCTCACCTGGGGGCAAAGATGAAGGCTGTTACCCCACTGAATGCAGATGCAGCTGCAGCCCCTCGCTTCAGTGCTCTGATATTTCCCAGGAGGAGCATGGTAACAGGATAGGAGTAATCTCTCCTAAATATGCCATCAACTTCCTGAGCGAAAACAAACAAAACACTTTGGATCATAATTTCACTGACTGAGAAGAACTGGATACTTTCTGTTTTCAGTTTCTCTATCACACTAGAGAATTAAGAAACCTGATCTATAGGCTTCTTATTCATTACAGGTGACCTCATTTGAATCCCTTTTTTGAACAAGTGCAAGCAACAATTAAACTTTCCCAAACATTCTAAAAATAACAGGTAATTTCTTGGAAGAGCAAATTTTCTACCTAGCATAGTACAACTTAATACCAGATCTCATTTTGATGGATGAAGAAAAATCAATTATGACCTAAAAATGAGTGGTTGCTTAAGTACTGAAGATTAAGGTGACAATATGTTTACTTTTATTTAGTGCAAACAGAAAACACCAGAGACCAGCAGGATAAGAATTTCTGAAAAGGCTGACTTTGGCCAAACTAGTGAGACTGTCAGCATCACTGACAGGGAAAGAAATTTAAAGGAAAAAATCCTAAAAGAAGACTGTAGTGGGAACTGTTATCAGATTTCCTGTTGGAGGCTCCAAAAGCCAGAAATCCCAATGTCAGCACTCTACAGGGGAAAAAAAAATCTTCTTAAATATTGAAAGAGAATATGGAAATGGCAGTAAGGCATCATTTTTAATATATTTATAGAGTCAGGAAGAAAATGGAAAGGAAATGGTAATTATAATTTACAAAACATTTGACTGATAATAAGGAAATGAAGGGAACAATGAAATGACCAATACAGATAGAAATAATTACAGCAATTTTTTTCAACATGAGCAATTGCTACAAACACACAGAAAAACTGTTCTTAGCCAAGTAGAAAAAGTCAAAATTTTCATAGGATAGATATTTTTGTCTGTATATCAAACTGAGCAGGAATTTTATACTGAGGGTGGAACAGAAAGATTGCCATCTGTGATGAAAAGGGGATGTGAGGTAGCATTTGCTATAATTAAACACTTTTTAAAAACAACAGACATATATCTTGCACCAAGAGCCTTTAAGGGTTGAGGTACTCCTGGTGAAGTTAATTTCAAGAAAAAACTTGAGAAACAAAATTTCAAATGACTGAAGGATTATCAACATGATTTGAATACTCAAAAGTATAGAAGGCAGGAACTAGAGAATTACAAACTAACCAAGCTAATGCTGATCCCAGGTAAATAATATAAAACTGAATTCTAGACTATATTACCAAAAAAATTTGAAGGGAAAATGTAATTAAAAACTCCAGCATGTTCTCACTTTAAAAAGCAGGTTTTTCAAACCATCCCTTTTTTGGGTTAAAGAAAAACTGATCAATTAATTATTGTGTCTGTGCTTAAAAACCTGTGAATTAGCACCCTGCAGTATTTTGACATTAAAATCTTTCAGTAACACACAGTGGATGGGTTTCCACAGGCTCACTGACAGGACTCAGCAGACAAATGTCAAGGAGAGATATTTCTTAGAAGGTGTTCCCAAGAACTGCTCCTTGGTTTAGCACTTTGGTCACTGACAGATTGCTTTTACCAGGGAAGCCTGAAGTGCTGCACAGGGCAGGAGGTAGAATGCAAAGAGAATGAGTGACTACCACAAAATACATCATCTACCACAGCTAAAAAGTCAACCATTAACCAAAAAAAGGTGATTCGGATAGAAATTTTTTATGGATGATGGTCATGACATGAATTCTAGCTGCAGTAATAAAAAGGGGATGTGTGATTTATAGGAAGGATAGCAAACAGAAGTGAGTAGAGAGACAAATGTGAGAAGAAATGGATTCCAAATAGACATGAAGGAAAATTGTCTAGCAGAAAAGGTAATGAAATAGAGGTAGATGGTTTGAAACATTATTCACTCAACATTACATCTGATTTTAGGAAGAGATTGAACAAATATCTTTCACAAATATCTTTCACAAATGACTACACTGGTGTGCTTTGGTTTCTACTTTTGCAGTGGACAAGATGACCAGCTAAGGTCCCACCCAATCTTACATTTTGAGGTTATACTGAATTTGGTGGTAACTATCTATATATCTACTCCTGGTGTTCAGAAGAACATGAAAAGAATGGGAAGAGTTCAAGAAAGTGCTTTAAAATAGTAAAAACTCAGAGGTTTCCAAAGAAGTCTTCCTCACAAAATCCTCCCTCCTCCATTACAAAGTAGAAGAATTACCCTCCGAGCCAGTTTAATAAAACTGGACTCCAGAGGAGAGAAAAGGTTACTTTTTATATGTTTTTTTTTCCCAGCCCCCTATCACTACAGTGGCTTTTTAATGCTCCCAAACTCCACATGACATCTAGCGAAGCTCATTAATAACACAGGATAATAATCATCCACTGGATTCTAATGAAATTTTAGAAGCTATTAAAAAAAAAAAATTAAAAGATCCTGGATGCCTATTAGTTACTTAGTGGGGTTTTTTTTCCTCCTCCTTCTCCATTAAATCATTGGCCCCAAACTTAACACAAAGGGGCCAGTCAATCACAAGCATTTTTATCTGCCTTCTTTGTCACCATTTATCTGCACGGCTTTAAAAACAAAAGCTGTACGAGACAGTGTCAGATGCTTCCCCTTTGTGCACTGCTCCCATCACCTGTCGCACTGCTCTTGTTAAACCTTTGATGGGAGGCTTCAGCATTCCTGCAAAATAATTTATACATTTCCACACCTCTGCAACTACCTTGTGACAAGAACCAGAAATCACAGAGGAGGCTGCAATTAATGCACTTCCACCATCTGAAACCCATGCCAGAAAACCTGTGCCCAGCCTTGTCACAAACATCCAGTGACATTGTCTCTGCTGACAGAGCAGCGCAGCTGCAACCTGGACTGCTCTGACCATGAATTAAGAGTGAAGCTCAGTCACACCTGAGCCCGTGTCTGCAGTAAACTTAGCACTTTGTGGTAAAGGAAGACCATAAATGTGACATCTGTGCAAAGATAATGTGTTTGACTGATCCCTTCCTGGTGCTGGGGCTTAGCTTCACTGAACAATCCCATGCATTGAATATTTTATATGTGAAGTTAATTTAATTTGTCACATTAAGGTTATCATTTGTAGGAAATACTAATCAGTTATGAAGAATATGGAAAAGTGGAAATCAAGGCTAGACCTACCTGAGGAGAAGATGTTAAAAGAAATTGATTAAGCAAAAATCAAAACATCACCAGAATTATGACGATGCACTGCAGCATCTTGAAACAGTTGGAGAAATTCATAAGGGAAACTATGAGAATTCATAAGGAGTGCAAATGGAGCTGCTAATCAGAGAGGCAGAGTCACTGACACCATCTCAGAGGATCAATGCTGCAGCCTGTTTTTGTAAAGCAGCTGAGCCAAGACCTGTGGGCTTTGCTGCCGATGCAGGGGAGGTGTCAGTGAGGCACTGGCCACCAAGGGACTCTCTAGTGCCACTGGCTCTGCTTCCCAGTACTCAGGAAACAGAGCTAGACTGAGATCTCAGGAGCTTCCAGCAGCTGGGCTCCAACACATGCCAGAGACTCCTCCATAATAACAAAGATTAGCTTTGACATTTCCAGTATTCTAAAACGTGAAGTAAGAAAAAAAGCAGTATGTATATTTTTAGGCACTCTTCTTGTCTATATTATTTTTCCTGTAATAAATCATAGGGGTACAAAAAGAACCCAAGTTAAAAATTAAAATGTTTTCAACAAACCTTTAAGAGAAATACATTCAATATCAAGGTCTCTCATGTTTTTAAATATTACTAAATAATATAAACTAAGATAGCGAAAATTGTTAAGAAATTCCAAAAAAAAAAGGATCCCAAAGTTGTTTTTAGGGTATTTTTCCTCTTAGATCCACAAATGCTATCTTTTCAGTAAGCTGTTAAGATAGAAGGTGACTATTCCCTTTAATTATGCTGGGAAAGTGAGGAATGGGGGAAGCAGAAGAGCTGTTTGAACTGAAAACCAGCATTGGCAAAAGACAGAAATGAATATACACAGGCTGTGCATAAATATAGATATGGATTTGAAAGGTTTTGAGCCACTAAAATAGCAAAAGCCTTGAACAGTCTTCAAATAGCAGCCGTGGGAGCAAAGCAGCAGGATCCGCGTACCCGGCAGTGATGTGCAGATGTGCCCAGGCTCTCTGAGCACTGTTCACTCTTGGGAACTGCCTGGCTACAGAAACATGGGCCCCAGTTTGGTTAATTTGCTAAGTATTCCAGCCTTTTTGCTTCCTTCTCAGCCTCCTTTGTGGCTCCTGTGGCGCTCCATTCTCAGCTGCTACTGACGCCTGAGCTCATCATTCAAAACCAGTGCCAGTCCAGTAGTGCACTGCAGTCCTCTTCTGAGCCCAGTATGGACAGACTCTAATTAGCCTTCACAAAGACTTTATTCACTTAAGGAAAAGACCACATTATGTTCTGCCTCAGACAGAAGAGAACCCAACTCAGCCCCTGCAAAGATTTCCTTCTTGTCCTGGATACTTCTATAGGTGCTTGCTTCTTTTTGAGAAACAAATTAAAATCTCCTTCTTCCAAATACTTCTGTCATTAGGTTGCCAAGGGAGCCTGAGAGCTATAAAGTGTCTCCTGATGTCCAGGCAAAGATGCTTGAGCACAAGAGGGAAGGACCAATTTTACCCCATGGCTGTGCAATGAGCAGCCCGCTGCAGTCCCCACTGGCCAGGTGCACTTGTAATGCCACACAAGTAAATGGAATATTGTCTCACACAATACCTACTGAGCAGACTTCTCACTTTTTCCATTTTACTCTACCAACTATTTCTTCTTTTGCTCTCTTAATCTCACCCACACCATCATATTTTTTTTAGACTACGAATCTGTTACATTTCAAAAAACTGCATTTCTGCTTTTCTGAAAAGATACAATAGCAGCAGACTTTCACGGGCAAAACCAGAACTGAGCCCACAGGAGAAATAAGATTATGATTTCTGTATTATCAAAGTTTTCTTTAAAAAGCAAATTTGAGAGACCTGGAAGTACTCAGTTCCCAGTATTTTAGAAAGCTTATACATACACTTACATCTCTGTGACTGCCTGGTAATTTAAACCTTCCATAAGGCAAAAGGAATAAATAAAGAAAATTAACATATATGCAAAAAGCTGCTATAATTGTCACAAAAGGCCCCTTGTGGTTAAGACTACAAGAAACTCTACAAGTATCTTGGAATTTGTACTCAAACTGGGAGTCACCACCACTAACAGACCTTTTTAAAGAGATAGCCCGATCACCTGTAATTCAAAATTCGATAAACAAATTTATCTAAGATGCTTTATGGTGTCTTTCCTAATGGTGATAAGAGAGAGACAATATAGGTCTAAAGGGTATTTTGTTGGTTGATTTGGGTTTGTTTTGGTTTTTTGGTTTTTTTTCCCTAAGTAGGAGCAGATACAACAGAAAGATTTCTTTGTAAATGGCTTTGCAATTCTTAACTCCTAAACAGGTACTAGTAACATCTATGAAAGTTATTTTTGTAGAAGGATCCCTCTGTTTTCTCCAATCACTAAGATACAGGCAATACCAGGAAAAAAAAGAAAAAAAAAAAAACCAACAAAAAAAATCTTAAAGATTGTGCTTTTCTAATTTAATAAAGACTGTTTTATAACCTGAAGTAAAATGACTATTTGACTGATTTTTGCATAATCTGCTTATTTTCAATACCTACCTTTTCAGCTTCCCTGGCCATAAATAGCCCTCACTCACATGACAGAGCAAACCCACAGATTCCTCACATCTCCGCACACTCAGATACTCCAAGAAATCTGCAGGAGGAGTCTATAAATCTTCCCTGAGCTGGCCAAATTTCATGAAGAACATGGACACGAGCAAGGAGAATCCACAGCGGAACCATGTGTTCCAAAGGGACATGACCTCACAGGCACAGCGCTGACTGCACCAGGCCTCCTCTCTGCTGCCCATCACCTGCTGTGAAGAGATGTTTCACTAAGCCAGAATTAACATTTAAACCAGAAGTTAAAGTTAAGAACTCTTTAGAAAAGACGCCCAAACCTGTTTTTCATTTTTAAAAATTTATTGCTTGAAAGGTTTTATTAAAATGCCAACAGGCCAATCACACTTGATTGTTTCTAGCATCTACCTGCCTTGCTTATCACTCAGCTCGCAACAGTGAAATATGTTTGCTCCATTACAGGTTCTCATTCTGTGGAACTACATTTTTTATTCACTACTGTTCCCCAGGAAGTCCAGAAAATTTGGAATATCAATCTCTTGCAAACAATATACTACCTTACAATGAATTTAGGTGCTCATATATCAAAGGATTTTTGCTGTCTAAAACAACAAGGAAAGCTCCATCTGAAACAAAACCCCTCATGTCCAAAATCCAATTGTAACCAGAAAAAAAAAAAAATCAATCAATTTATAGAAAATTCTCTGTTTGAAAAAGCACTGACAACCTTAAGCAGAAAATAAAAATTTTGGGTAGAATATTCTTTGCACTGGAGATTAAGATTACCTAAAGTGGGAAGATGAACAAAACCCCAACCACTCCTTTAACCACCCATTCAGTCCTTCCTGCTATGGCAACAATTTTAAATTAAATTCACTGTCGTTTCACACAGCAGAGGCTCATAAGGAAGCTCTTCCCTGGATCCATTGGAGGCCCAGGGCTGCAGGCACAGGAGCCTCAGTGACAGACTCCAAGGATGGGGCACCTCTGAGAGGGACCATGTCCCTGCTTTGGCTCAGCCATCACATCTCCCTCCCCTGCACCACCAGAGAGGTGCCTGGGAGTAATGCAGAAATACGAATATGAAATATGAAATTGAACAGAAATATAAACAGCTGCAGCTTGGAAACACTTCTCCATTTGAGCTGCGAAGGGCTGAGTCTGTGCCTTGCAAGTCTGTGAGTTTACAGGAGTGCCCCTGTTGCTATCAGTGCCAGTGGCTGTACAGGTGCATTACACACCAGGAGGTAAGTTTGATAATTACTCTCCTTTGAAAGATACCAGCATTGTCCTCTAATCCTGGAAAACCCTGCCAACACTGTGTTTAAAGTAGTGGAAGATAATAGCTGCTTTAATTACGTATTAAAACACCAAAATAGAGGGAAAAAAGAGAGTTTTCTTACTTATAATATGTGTATTATCTGGCCACACTGTTCAACATCAATAGAGTCATTTGTAAAATCAATGGTGACATTTAAAATGGCTACACTTCCAAGTTAAAAGCATATGTAGACTGAGCAGCTTCTTCTGGTACCTTTTCAGTTCTCCAACTCAGAATTGTAGGATAAAAGCTGTCTGTACCTTGGAAATATTTTGGGGTTTTTTGAAGGAAGCTATTTGGGTTTTTCATAGCCGACTACTATGAAAGATATGAGAGATGACGGAAATCCGAAAGACATTTTATCCATCTCATTTTTAATGTTTTCCAATTGTTGTCTCCAGAATAAGCTCATTCCTCCACAACCAGTAATTTTCTAGCCAGAGATTTAAATAAATCAGTGAGCAGCGATGTGCCATAGCAGCATTTCTAAAATTAGTTGCTTATAATTCTGATTTCCCACCTCTGCTCTTCCCTGGAGTATTCAGGCTACAGAGCCAAAGGACACAAAACTGAACGATAAAGACAGGCATAATGTCTTACGGCTTTGCCAGAAACATATTTTTGGCATTTATGTACTACAGGCCTCTCTTCAGCCAGTTTATCTCTTAGTTCACTACATCTTCACCAGAATATTCAGCCAAGTTTCAGCTTAGCTTATGCTACATGGAAGTCACACTGTTTCTCTGAGAGCCTCCGGCACGCTATTCAGAGATTCTCACTAATTTTTCTTTCCTTCCGTTGTTGTCAGGGATAACCTCCAAAGTATTTACAGACAAGAAAAGGATCCTTCTGGAAAATCCTTCTCCAGCTGAATTGAGGGAGTTAATGGTGCTCATAGTTTGTTTGTTTTTTTTTCCTGAGACACCACAAACACCTCCCAGCAGAAAGTGCCCATTTGTTTGCTATTGAAGGAAGCTCTTTGGAGCCTGCAAGTTTGATCCAGGATCTGTCTCCTGGTATTTCCAGCTAAGGACGAAGAGCTGGCATAGAGCAGAGAAGCTCCACAAGGAGCACCCACCACGTTTTAAAATCACAGAACATTCTCCTTAGGAAAGCTTTACCACTGAGGGTCGGACTACAGCCCAAGCACTGCAGGACCACCTTGACAGAGCAACCTAGCCCTGAGTCATGGCTCGGCTGTGCTTTCCCTTGCCTCCTGCTGGGAACAGCAGTTTCTCACAGATCTCTGCCAGCCCTTATTGATCATGTCAGACCTTTATTGCACTCTCCCCAAATCTGTGAGTTGCTCTGGTACAAACTGGATGAGGTAAAAATGCATGAAGCTGTCTTGCTGACTTTTCTAATAGCTTTCCTTCAAATAAGCTGTTCCTTGTAGTATATACATTATTAGCACTTTATACTGAGAGTAAACTGAGTACAGCTATTGCTTCTTGTTTCACCCCTCTTCTTCTGGATCGACCTGTAAATACTGCTATTACACTAAAATTGTAAAGTCTTTGAGCAAAGACCAGTTTTTTATTGCATTTGCAGTGAGATCACAAACCATAACTGGGTTCTTGCCATTGATGATGCACAAATATTTTATTTAAAGTCCTACTTCCCATGAACAGGCCTTCCATTTTCCTTGCTTGCTCCGCCTTACCTAATAACAGAAAAATTAGCAAAGTTCAGCCATTGACCCGCCAAGCTGCAGTTACCAGTGTCATCTCACTGTAACAAGTTTTGAACATCATCAAATGACTAATCCTCATTTCCCTTCCCAGCCCTTCCAGCCCTTCTCTCCTCACAGTCGCTTTCCTCCCCAGTTAAACCAGACACTGTGCAACAAAACTCAACTCAGCAATTGCTGAGACAATGCAGACTGGGAGAGCTGAACAGACCAGAGCATCCAGCACCTGTGCCAATTCTTCCCCCATTCCCTGCTTGCAGCAGCGCCACATAGGGGATCCAGAGACACGAAAACAGGCTTTGCTTTCCAGAGTTGCTAGAAACAAAGCCAACCTCAGCCTGTCTGCATAATTCAACAACAAAAACAACAGGCATGAGCACTTGCCAGCTGAAGGATCACAACCAACCTCGAGGTTTGTGCAGCAGATTTAGGCCATATATCTCCAAAATGCAGCAGCAGCTGCCATGAAATGCTATAGCTCAACATCTCAGGGTGGCCCAGAAAAGGAAGAAAACCTCAGTGATAGATGATTCTCTATTTTTGATTGCCTCCCTAAATCCTCTGCACTTCCATCAGAGATTGGTCACTGCAGGAAGGGCAGAGATGAGACAGACCACAGGTGGGGACAGAGGATGCACAGAGGCTGCATTTTTAAACCCTCCAGTCTCCCAGTGCCAACAGGCTAAGGAAAATGAGATGGAACCACAGATTTCAGGTTAAATCAATCAAATAAATCTACCTTACCTACTAGGAGCTTGTATATGAATCTGAGTGAGATACGGATGAAAAACATGGTTTGAGAATAAAATAGATGTGACCTCCAGAAACACAAACCAAACCACCCCCAGCAAAGAGGAGTATTAGTCAAAAATATCCCACCCCATCACAGGCTATGTATGAGCAGCCAGCTGCATATGAGTGCAGCTGGTGTAACACACCAGCCACAGAACAATACATGTTCCTGAATCAATGACATCCATTTTTTACTCCTGTGTCTTCAGCACTATGAGCAGAACAGTCTCCAGGTCCTAAAGTCAGTAGCTCCTTCATCCATGATGAGCTGAATTTATATGAAAGAAGCTGAATTACCCCTGAAATGTGACAGCCTTTATTTGGTTTGTCTTCTACCCCTGGGAGTGAAAGTAGCAGAATTAGCAAGAGCTTGTTGCAACAACTTGTACTCTCACTGAGCCCCACCTCAGGCACAGTGGCACCCTCTCAGGAGCAGTGACAAAGCAGAAGCGCCCCAACAAAGTCATTTAATCTGTGGCATAAGTGAAGACACAGTGAGAATGCCAACCTTGCAGATGTGTTTGAACATCATTTAAAGGCCAGTAGAAGGGGACAGTCTCTCAAGGGGTCACAGACCTTTAACTCCATAAACATAGCACATAGGGTCTTCCCAAAACAACCATGAAGGACTTAATCCCCAGTTACCAAAGAACATTAATACTGAACCATTTCTGTTTCTGGAGTAGCACCACTCTCTTTTCCGCCAGAGGTTCCATATTTTCCTATCTACTAGTCCACTTTTTTCATGCTGTCCTCTTCCCTCTCTGTCCCTTGAGCAAGTAGGAGAAACAGAAAATCCAGCACTATGCTCATTCCAAACCTTGCAGTAGGTTTGTGTCTGTGCCATACCTGCAAAACACTAATAATAACACTGAAGCACTAAGACTACTAATTATTACAGTAAGCACAACTGCTTTCTTGTTAGATTATACTTGCCCCAGCTGGTAATCACAGTCATTTTCTGTGTCTTGTTATGCACAAATTTGGGCCCAGCTTGGTACAAGGATCCTCTCTGCTCTGTCTGGGCAGTGTACAACCCAAGGGATGACTGGGCAGGGCAAACAGCATCTCTCTGAGAGGGCAGGTGTGTGTCCACACATCACCAGCTTCTGAGAAGGCTGGAGATTTTATGGAAACACTGTGGTGGGACCTAGTAGTGCTGGAAGAAGTCTGGGATACTCTGGGACATGACAAGAATGCACAGCTCAAATGGCTTTCATCTTTGCTTGTCCCTGAAGGTGCTTCATACTATAAGTATGTATAAATACACTGGAAATAGTTTCTGGGTTAGTAAAAAAAGCACTTGCTACATCCAAACAGGAAGAGGGGCTGCAGTGACTGTGTGGTATTATACTATCTCAAACACACATTCATGGGTATGTCAGACATAGCCTTTGCCATCACATTCACCTCCTATTCATTTCGACTCATCACATGACGCCACACTGTTTATAATGTCCTTAATTGCCACTAAAAATGATTTGGGGGCTTTAAAAGGGGGCCATGCAGATTAATATCAGACTACAACCCTGATTTTATGATGGCTTTGCTGACTCAGAGAGGCCACTGACTTTCCTCTGCTTCATCTTAAAATTAAAAAATTAAAAAAAAAATAGAAAAAAGAATAAAACAACAAACAACCACCAATCTGCAGGGAACATCCTGTAAATTATATTAAAAAATAACAGAGAATTACAAAAGGTCTTCCACCTTGATACCATGTTGCAGGGTAGGACATTTTATGAGATACCGAAGTAAAGAAACCAAAATGAGGAGAACAGCTGAAATCATCATCTCATTATGTGCTTCTCCCAGGCCTGTGAAATCTCAGGTTTGAGAATGAAGATTAGTTTTGAGAATGAAACAGTGGAGTCACCATCCTGAAAGCATTTAAATGTACATAGCACTTTGTGATATGGTTTACTGGGCATTGAGGTATTCAATCAATTAATTATGACCTTGAAGGCCTTTTCCAGCCCTAATGATTCTGATTCTAAGCTATTCCTCTTTTATCTTACATTTAACATGCCTAGAAGATGCAGCTTTTTTTGGTGTCTCTCTTTATTTTTTAGGCTTTCCTCAGGTTTGGAGCTGAGTATGTAGGGGAGAGGTGTCTCTCCCCTGTTCCAGCACAGCCCCAAATTGCCTCAAAGCACACTAACCTAGGGTTTCAGCTCTGAGGGCTCAGCTCTGCGCTGAATAACAAATGAAGCTTCAATCTCCTACTCTTTGGGAGTCAGGATGTAACTCACAGCTCTGTGCTGCCAAGTGCAGGTGACAACCATGCCACGTACAAAGACAATGGGCCCACCTCAGAAATCACAGCCCCTGGCTCACTTCAGGGCAGGAATAATTCAAGCAACAAAGCTGGTTTCCTCCACTACCTGGGCAAGACTCCTCTCTCCTGACCAGGTCTGGGGCTTGTTCTCAGCACGCCCAGAGCACAAGGGGTCTCCCTATAGACCAAAAGCAACATCGGGTTTCACAGTGTAGACATTTTGCAATTAGAAAAGAGGTGACTCGCCTGAAACAACCACCAAAGCACCCGGAGGGCAATTAAGTACTTTTCTCTATACAAGCAACACCTTCATTAGGTGCTTCCAACATGCTGACCTACAAGAGCAATCTTACTTCCCCTCCTCCTTCTCTTTTGCGTCTGTCAGTGAGGTTATTCCACTTTCCTCTCATTTTTGCAAGTTTGTTCCAAACATCTCCATTGCCTCCTTCTGCAGCTCAGCTACTGTTTTGTCACTATCACTGGAACTGCTTTTGAGCTGCTGGCTTCTTCGCTTGAGCTATTGCTGTCTTCTGAATAACATGGGCTTTATTGCTTACATTTTCTTCTGGGGTTTTGTTGGTATTTTTGGTGGGTTTTTTTGTTTGGTTTTGGTTTTTTGTGTGTGTTTTGTTTTTGGTTTTGGGTTTGCTTTTTTTTTTTAACCAAGTGGGCTGAAAATCATTCTTTTTCCCCTCTGGACAAGGCAGATATCAGACAGGTCCATCTGTTCTCCTTACAGGATCAGTGGCAAAGAGACTGCATGGACACCTAAAACTTACATCTCGTTCTTCAACAGAGCTGACAGCTGAAGAAATGACCATATTGCAATTGCTTTTTAAAATAACTGAGGATACACAGATAGGTGTTTGTGTTCTGAATACAATAACATTGACTTAGATCCCTTTCCAATAAGGAAAACAAACAAACAAACAAACAAAAACCACCATTTTCTGTCAATCATTATTTGGCCATCAATGTAGGGACTACATTGACCAGAAAGACCAGCAATAATTTCTGAGCCCAGTCCTGCAAACCTGTTAAATGAGATTTACCTTCTAATTGCACAGGGAACCAAACATAACCAGGAAAACAACTCCCAAACCACATATCCCTGGCTACATCTTGCAGTCCTGCTTAGTCACCAGCCAAGAGTATACAAAATCATTGATTTAGCCCATATTTTGCAACTAAGATATAGTCTACATCTGTCTTCTAGAAAATTCTCCAAGTTTGGTTTAAAAATGACAAGTAGAAAATTGATAATTTCTTGGGCTATTTTTCTCAGCTGATATCTGATCTGATATTAGACCTTATGTATATCCTGAATTTATCTTGCATCACCTTCCAATCATGCTATATCATAATTTATGCAATTAAAAAGCCCTCTAGTAAAACATAAACTCCGTCTTCATAGCCTGAAACAAACACTGGTGGAAATCTCACATTAATGCTAATAAACACATTATTTACTTCAGGTTGCTGGGAAATTAACTCATGGTAGAGTAAGTGAAAACAAGCATTGCCAATGACGACAGATTTCCATCTGCTCAAAATCTCTTTTCTTCACTCATCCTAATGAATTTTTCTTTAGAGTTACTGTTTCCAGAAAACTATTTGTATTATTCTATAGCAGCAGATTTTCCCTATGGTGTCCAACAAAATGTTTCTTTGGAGGTGATTTTGTCCTTCTTCAGTCTCTGGGAGCAATGTTCTTTCTCATCCAATTTGCTGGGGAATGTGGTGATGCAGGCATTCAGCCCTGACTATGTGCTCAATTGCTACAGATAGCTGCTGTCCATTTATTGTCACACCAAGAGCTCCCATCTCTAATTTCTTGGTTATGAACACTGGCAGCAAATGGAGCTGCAAACCAGGACATGGTATTATCATCTTGACTCTGGGAGCAAGAGCTGCAGCTGTGATATAGGCTGTGCAGGAAGTAACATGCAGGTAATGGATTATGCTCCTAAACCACTTCCTCCTACCACTGAGACCAGGGACAGATATTAGTTCCATTTGTATCCTTTCAGGAAAGAGAAATGGGTGTCCACCTCCACTTCTTATTCCCTCTTTCTTGAGAGAACAGTTGAGTCACCACAAGAAGGCTGTTACCTCCACAGGTCATCAATAAATCACTCTTCCCTAACACCATCACCACCCCTGGGCAAAGAGGGATCAGAACTGTGACTCACAGCTGCGTGGGCCCGAATCCCAACAGCTCTACGAGCTTCTCCTACAAGGATTTGTTTGCACAGAGACTCAGAAAGCCTTGCCCAAAGTCACAGGTGGCCCGGAAGAAGGACCTTACCCCCGGACCTTACCCACAGATCCCTGGCATCAGGGAGCTGTGCAACCAAACCAGAAACACTAATGCCGTTGGAACACGTTGCACCTAAACTACCTTGCTCCATATGGACAGAGTGATTCTTGTTGAGTCCGTACTCTGGGGGAATAGAGGCACAGTTTTAATCCTGATGTAGGTGAACACAAAGTCAAAATTCAATAAATTTAAATTTTTAAAAAATGTAAAAAGGTAGAAAATATCCAAAAAGTAAATGCACCTATGTATGAGATGACAGTTCCATCAACCTGCTATCAGCACCTAGGTCAAGGGTTTTTAAGTCAGACTCAGCTCTGCTGTCCCAGTCATGCAATGTAAGAAAGGCAGAACTGGATGATCCAGAACTGGATGATCCAGTGATTGGTGCTGTTCTTCAATAGGGAGGTGTTGGATGTCATCAAGGAAAAGGGGAAAGATGGATTGAGTGAGGGACAGGGAGAAAGAGATGGGAAAGTGAGAAGGAGTTGTAGATTCGAGACTGAATGATTCTTCTGAATGATGAGAAACTGGTGGAAATAGCAAATTACAAGATCTGTTAAAGAAAAAAAAAAGTCATTGGGAAATATTTCCCATCTTCAATTAACTCTATTGGTTAATGTAAACTATACCTAGCATTTCCTAGTGTCAGTACTCCAAACACAGACAACACTGGTTTGAGTTAGCCAAGAGATACACAACTTCCTTTGTAGCTAAATATGAATATTGTTTGCTCTCCTGTGGGCTGACTTGCCCAGCATCTTTGTCTAGATGTTACACTCACTTTGGCCCATGCACACTGACGATTAAATGGTGTGGGGAGGAAGAAAACTCTCCATGACTCTCAGCCCGGAAGTCTGCACGTTATGTGAAACACATTAAACAACATATTCTGTGGAGAGCAACCAAATTTATTGTTCCCCACAATATAATGGAATTTTTGGAGACACACAAAAACAAAAATCTCGGAGATGCACAAAAACACAACTGGATACAGCCCTAAGCAACCTGATTTGAATTTGAAGTTAACTTTGCTCTGTGGACTGGACTGGAGACCTCTAAAACCTTCCAAATTAAAAGGTTTTATGGTTGCAGTTCTCAACTCCCTCCTACAGCCCCAATATCAGACATGACCTACACCAAGAAACATGCAGAAAGACAGCCCTTTGCTTGCACAACTTCCCCAGCTTATCCACACTGGGTTTGTTACCCAGTTAACTGGATTTACAAGGGAGGAAAAATTCTCTCTCATCTTTGAGGAGCAAGGAAGGGAGGAAAGCCTCCATGTTTGAATAAACCAGCTCCCAGGTATGAAGGAAACAGGCTGTGATCACCACAGTGTGAATACTGGCAGCTCTGGGATAGGTTGGTGCTCACTTTTTATTCTGCCAAGGGATCTCCATCTCTTCTATTTACCTCACTCCTGAAGCTGTCTTACACTCCCGAGAGGACAAGTGTGTTGTGTGCAAGACCTTGATCCTGGTCTCTAGCAGAATATCCATAAAAATAAAAATATTTTGTACTGGGTCCAGAACAACCTTGTGGTGCAGCAGCCAAACCCAGTTGTTCTTCTGACTATAATAGATTTATTCTACATTTGCACTGACATGAGTAAAAGAGGTTGCTGGCTCAGTATTTCTGCAAAAACAAGCAAAACACAAACTAGCAGCTGTTAAAGGAATACACCACCACCCAAGTACACTTCTTTATGTCAAGGCATTTGCATGCATCCAGATTTCATACAGTTTTCTGATGATTTTCAGCATTAGGTTCAATTATTCTGGTTTCCTGCTTCAGCTGGTGTATGAAAGTGAGCATGCCCTTGAAAATACTGAGTGGTGGTTACATCTCTGCAAAGTCTCCAGTTTTATACAGAAAAACTGTAGCACTTAAAAAGCTGTCTGAGCCCACGAATGACCCTCATGATCACCCTCATTCACACCAGGTCATTTGAATTGACCTTCTACACTTGTTGCAGGCTTTAAAAGGACAATGTTCAAGCCACCCTCAGAATGTTCTGACCCCTAAAAGACACCCAGAAAACAGTGATGCCTGTTCATTGATTTAGGAAGGTAATTTTGAGTGATGTAGTCAACAGGAGCAATGCAAATGGACAGAAATTCAGAAATAGGAAGAAGGAAGACTGATGATGGCAATCTCCCAGCACAGTAGCTCCTGTGCCCAGGTAAATGCAAAAGACAAAGAGAACACAGACTCAATCACAGCCTTATATCTGAGGCCCAGCACAACAGGTTCTTGAATGCCTGGGTTTGAATGTGACCTCAGGATCAACTGCAATTACCATCATAAATCGAAAGCAAATTGATGTGAGAGATCAGGGAGATAAAGCCCAAGGCAAAACAGAGAACAAAGGGAAGGTGGAAAGTTAAATTCAAGAATCCCAACTAGAGAAAGACCTTAAAACTTCTGAAATGTTATTTTCTTTGGCATAATGTCAGGGATGAATGTAGGCTTGTCATGTCCTGGGATACTAAGTAGTAATATGCATAAATTTCTCGAGAAAAGAGAATTAGAATTGAGAATAATATTAATAAAAGCCTATATAATAAGAAGAATCATATTCCTCTTGCCTTTAGAGATACAATTCATCTATCTGAACGTGGCTTTGACTGCAGATATTTACCAAAGATCAACTCCTGCTGTAGGCAAGGGAGAGTTGCCCAGTGGAGCTGAAGCTGTGATTTATCTCCACTGAAAGCAGACCCTCACATCTGGTTGGATGAATTCCACCCTAAAATCTATTGATTGTATTGACTACATCTCCACTGACTATAAAGAGAAGCTAAATAACTACTGCACATACAGAACTGTACATGAACATATTTACATTTAGCTGTCCTAACGTGGCTTTGATCCTTGCCCCTCAGGTCAGGCAGAAAGTTCCCCATTCCTCAGGTGTTTTCATTGCAAATTCTGAAATTGAAATTAGTTCCATGAGGTCTCCTTTGTAGTCAGGGAAGAGTTTCAGGCACTGCAAGCTGTGATTAATCTCACCCATTTTAAAATTGTCTTTAGAATGAGATTAATTGCACTCCAGAAAGTTCCATTTCCTGTTTTTCTTCAGCAGCTTTAAAAGAGTTCCAGACAGCTACCTCAGATAATGTGCTAGATGGATGGATCCCACTGTGGAAAGATTGACACTCCAGCCCTGAGGAAGAGCAAGGAAATGCAGTTTGTGGAAGTAATTTAACACTGAAGAGAGTACTGTATTTGACACTGCACTGTGTGATAGCTCCATATTCTGAGAGCTGGAACTGTCATGAGCTGGCCTCTGCCAAGTCCCACCTCTGCACCCAGGACCTGAGAAGGTAATGGAGCAATATCTACAATAATGAGTGAGACACAATCAGGAGAAATAGCCACACAACTGGGAATATCTTTCTGTTTTATACAAGAAGTCTGGTTATGAATGATCAGTGGGCTCTTCCTCCTAGATTTCTATCACAAAAATGTATTTTTTTCATTAATATGCCAAGATGTGGGGGTGAAGTGTTAAAACCTCCATGGGAGTTTGATCAGCACAAGAAGTGTTGAAACAGAAAAGGCAAAAGCCATGGCAAAGTCCCAAGAACAGGAAGGAGAAAAGATGTAGAATGTAAATATGTTATTGAACACACACTTAGGGTGAGACCTGTATTATTTCAGTGGGCTAGATTTCTTGGGCCTTTGTCTAAGTGAAAGGTCTTATCCCAGGGGTAATGGTTTGATAAGAAGAACACCAACTTAGATTAAATATAAGGAAGAATTTTATTACAATGAGGGTGATAAAACACTGGCACCAGTTGCCCAGAGAGGTGGTAGATGCCCCATGCCCAGAAACATTCAAGGCCAGGTTGGATGGGGCTTTGAGCAACCTGCTGAAACTGCAGGTGTACCTGCCCACAGCAGTATGGTTGGACTAGACCTTTAAAGGTCTCTTTCAACTTAAATTCTTCTAAGAGTCTATCCCCAAAAGTGGCTTTTTGCATAGACCCAGGAGGATAACCTCAAAGTGGTAAGATCTCACATATAAGAATTAAGGTTGTTCTATTAACCCAAAGATGCTCATCCCAGCTCTCTGTCCCTGAGGCCAGCTGGCATGACAAGTGTCCACATCACTGACCTCACTTGCCTCCAGAACAGGGAGCCCCAGACTCCTCCTGGGAGTGGTCCCAGATCTGTGGCAGCATTTGATCTGTGCTCAGTCACTCTGTCACCTCAGCACGAAACCACCAGCCAGCAGTGCCGTGCTATCAGTCAGTGTGTGCCCACTGCTTGGGAACATCCCTGGCACAGCTTTGACAATCAGCCAAGACATGGCTAATGACTGCTCTGGGTATGAGCAAGGCTGCTGTGATAGCTGCAGAGCCAGGCTGGTCCTGGGCTGCATCTGGTGTCACAGAAGGTGTCTGAGCTGTGATCAGGGAGCCTCAGCTGCGTGCATTGAAATTCTCCCAGCACATCTCACAGGAGCAGCGGTGTTAGCAAAGGTAGAAGAGCAAATTCCAGTTCGAGTAATTACCTTCCTAAAGTAATTCCCCTGCAATTTCAATCATCTGCTCTTGACATTCCCTCCTCAGGGTGTAATCCCTCCTCATAAACACTATGAGCGTGCACGGAGAGGCACGAGGGGAGCAAAGATAAGCAGAGCTGATGCTGCACTGCTGAGAACCGGTGGGCAGCTCCCCACCAGGTGCTCTGGGGATTTCGCTATCAGTCCCTCAACAGCTGCACTTGCTTCTCCTCCATCCCTACCAAAAGTAGAATATTATACACTCTGAATTTGCAGTCCGTGGGAAATGTCTTGTAAAGAGTCTTCAGGTTTAAGATTAGTATCTCTGCCAGCGACCTAAAGTAAGGTATAGCCCAACTCTAATGGCTCCTAAAAACACAGAAGGACCTGCATGGTTTGGGACATTTAAGCTTTCATCATTGCTTTATCTCAACTCTAGTGGTGGATGGCACCAGGAACAATTCATTATTTTGTTGTTTGAGATACACACCATGTCAAAAACATGAAAAATCTGAGATGGAGAGATAACAATTAAATGCACATCACAGAACTAAACAGATAAACATAGCCTGAAACTCGGGTTTGAATAAAAAGAAATGAGGAAATATTTGCAGTTTTGACACAGGTGCAATATCTCATCAAATCTTTGGTTTAGTATTAATTCAGATGACTGGGAGGAACTATATGGCATTAAAAACTGGATCCAGAGCTATAAATAAAGCCCTAACAAATTACATTGTATTAACTAGGGAGCAGGGAAGTTGTTATTTAGTGGAATGCTGAATTGTATTTGTTAGTTCTGGCCTTACTAAGTTTTTCCTTGATGATCTAGAAAAAGAACTAAACTGAATGTTAGTAAAACTGTAAGGCACTGATCTACAATGTCAGTGAGGTCAGTGTCCTTCTACTAGTGAGGACAGAATAAAGTAAATTAAAAAGCACTTGAGATTTTAAAAAAGCACTACTGGAGATTCAACATGACAATCACAAGCTAACAAAGGGTTGTCAAAGGAATGCAAAGCACACTGATGCAGCTCTCTGCTACAGCTCTGAAAACACAGGGACAAGCCAAGTACCCATGAAATGAAATAAAGTGTGAAAAGTCAAAGGAAGTAAAAGACAGCAGAAACCCAGGGGAGGATGAGGATTCCTCCTCTGTCACTGCCACACAATGGATTTCTGCAGCTCCACCACCATGCACGAGCAACTGAGAAAAATTCAAGTAGGAAAGACTTTGGCAAGATTAATCACAAGGGAGAGGGGAGTGAGAGCAAAAGACATCTCAAGAGATGTCCTGTGTCCCAAGTCAGGGTCTCTGCATCTCTCCAGACTGAGATTGAGCAGAGTTAGAGATAGTGCACCTTCACTCCTGTGTGGTTTGCACCAAGGTGGTATCCCAGTGGCTACAACCAAAGGTAGTTATTAAACTATGGAAAGGCTGAAGATGTAGGATGGATCCTGTGAAGAACTTGAGCTTAGAAGGCTCCCACTAGGCCTGAGTAGGACAATGAGCTGGTTGTACAGAGGAAAATTATAATACCTCATGCTGCTTTCCACCAAATCCCACTCACACTCTTCTGCTTTGGATTACCTCAGTGTCACCTTGGATAGGCTCCTCCTGACTTCACAAGTTAAACACGGGTTTATGCAATTTGTCCACTTGAGACTGGGGAAGGCAATTTACACATTTCCAGACTGGAAATTCTCCAAAAGTGCCTTTTTCCAAGTAGGTTACCAAAACCTAAATATCCTGGGGCATGTCCCTCTCTCCACAGAAAATGCTGTTTCCCAGCTACAATCCTAAGACAGAAGGCAGCATACACTTAACAGCTCTTGTGGAGCTTATTCCCTGCAAAGTTATTAATATTTAAGTTATCCCATTTAATACAGTATCTGCCAGAAGCAATAGCAGATGCATGGCTCCATTCTTTCTGCAAAGTTTCATGCACAAGAGAGTATGGCATTCTTAAATACAAAAAGGGAATGTAATGCTATTAAATACAAGAATAAACATTCTCCTTTATTTATACCATGCAAGGCTGATCATGGTGGTATTCAGCCCCCTGGCTGTGTCTAAGGTCACCAGTCCTCTATGTTTGTAAACAACATATAAATTATCTTAATGCTCACTTTATCAGTTTTGATCAGAAAGATTCTTCAAGCTATTAAATCAAATTCCTCAAGTCCAGACCTTGTCCTTGAATATGCATACCATTGTCTGACCTTCCACATGCATCTCAATGCCACAAAGGACTTTTTGATAGTCGAGGGATACAGAATTATGTTCTACATACAGGTTTGTATGTTGGGTAAGCTATAAATAAAAAATATCCAGCTGAGTTATATTTGAAGATGAGGATGAACAAAAGAAAAAAAAAAATGCTGGTTGAATGGATTTTGAGGTGATTTTTGGGAGAAGTAGGAATGGCTGGGGCATTTTCATGTTCACCTGCACAGACAAAAGCCCACATTGATATATGATTGGCATTATATGTATGTATTACTTTTTTAATCCAGCTCTTAAGCCACGTAGTCTTTAGTTACTACTTTTTTTCATTAAATTTGTTTTGAGTGTTCCTATATTTTACAGGAAAATGAGTAAACCAACTGCAGAAAACCTCCCCCTGCTCATTTTTGTACCATCCCCCTAATCTCCCTTTCAGATTAGAACAAGTAAAGCTCAGGGGTCCTCTTCACCCAGCAGCTGTCCCAGAAGTGCACAGACCCTGCTGTGCCCCATCATGATCCATTGCTTGCAACAAGGAGCAAACAGAGGCATGTGAAGAGGCTGGGATGGCTTCTATGCAGAGCGATACTTCTGCCCAGAGTCCAGGCTGGAGATACTGAGATAAATCTAGTTCTGGGCTTTCCCACTGTGCAAATTCTGGACAGTGTCTCCAGAATTGCTGGGGTGGCACTGAGAGGCTGCTGCTCACACCAAGTCTCTCAAAAGAGAAGAAAAATGTGATTTGCTGGCTGCTGTGGTGGCTTTTCTATATCCTTGCTTGTCAAACTGATTAAATTTGGGACTGTTCAGTTTTATAGACCTAACGCCAAGGACTATGAATTCTATTTGAGAGGCTATTCCTCGGCTGATGAACAAAAGCTGGAAGACCAGGTGCTGGGTGTTTGCTGGCGCTGGCAGTGCTGCTTGCCCCCGACACGCCAGCTCTCCCTCAGGCGTCGCTGACCACCGGCACTCCAATGCCATCCGGGGCAGCTGCTCTGAGCTGGGGACTGAACTGCAGCAGGCTGCCCAGGGACCTGCAGCCCCAGGGGCCTGGGGGACACTGAGGCACACCCTGTGCACCATGCAGCCCTGTGCCTCCATGAGCCTTGGAGCAGGCATGAGCAGCACCAAAATTTGGCAAGGGGCAGTGTGGAGTGCTGGGCAAACCAACCTAGCCTGGGGGTACCCACTGTGGAGTGGGTCTTGCTCTCAGCACTGATGCCCAAGCACAAAGATTTGAGGCCACAGGGGAACACTTGCTCCCACTAAAGGGCCTGGTCCATAATTTCAAAGGATGTTTGAATGCTTAAACAAGCATTGGGTGCCTGTGAGCTGCTGAGGGGACTCCAGAGCTGCAGCTGGGGATCACCAGCTGCTCGTTATCCAGGCAGCGCCTTCCCCAGGCTGTGCTGCCCCTTCTCATTCCCCCCAGCAAATTCCAGCTTTCTCTTGCCGTGCCAGCTGATGCCAGCAGCCGAGCTGCAGGCTCATCCCCCAAACCACACACAATCCCAGGGCGGCGCCGCACGCCGGGGCAGCTGCAAGAGCAGAGGTGTGTGGTAACGTCTCCAATGACTAAGACTTCATTAGTTTTTACAAAGTATACTGGAGAATATTTATCCATGCATTATGATGAATTAGCATAAATAATTAAAGCAGAACTCATACTGGCACACACATAAGCAAAGGGCACTCGCTAATGGACCAGGCTGGCTCTGCTGCTCTAGGGACTCAGAAGCCAAGGAAAAATTCATATCTGTCCCTCCTTTTACCCCAAACCTTCTCCCATCTCCCTCCAGATGGCTCACTGAGACTGGGGGGTGAGCACATCTTATAGAGCATCTCCTGGATGGCAAAGAGGAAAATAATGGAAAGCCTCCAGACCTTCAACCTGTTCCCTAAATCCCATGACACGCTTTTCTGCAAACAACCCACCTACAGTCAGTCATGCAAGAGGTGCCTGCCGGTGCTTCCCAGAAATGCTGCTGATTTGACAGATCGCATGACTCTGCCTCCTCTTTTTATTCCAGGTATTAAGCAGTACTGAAAGAAGATTGCATGGCAAATAGAGAAGGGCTCTCTAATGCTCCCCACAGCTTCCCCCTCACATCAGCAGGTGTGTTGTGGTGGTCTACACCAGCAGAGTGCAGGTGATATTGCACACTTCCTCAAAAAGAAATATCTAATCCCAAGCCATTTCCTAGTCTTATTTTTTCCATGAAAGTTAAAGCTGTAGTTGTCTCCGAAGATGATATGAAAATGAGAGTATCTCCTAGTTACATCTCCTTCATCCTCTCTTTAAGTCAGGTTAAAAATTTTCCACAAATTGCAATTCCAAACAATGTGTATTATGTTACCTTTTTGGACTCTGTCCTTTATCCACTAAATATTCTGTGCTTACAGCTAAAAAAAAAATGGCGGAAAAATTAAAAAAAAAAAAAAACAAACAACCTCTTACTTGTTTCAATTTTTCATTCTATTCATTAATGCTTCTGTGCATAAATAAAGCATTTGCATGGTTTGTGGAGGCAGACAGGTCTTGAGTCTGTCTCCCTGGCCACAGCATACAACCCACGAGGCACAACTGCAGGGGTTTCCTACAATATATTGCACTGCCTAACATAAAGGAAAATACAGAACATCGTGGGAACATCGGCTGTACCTACAGTGACATGACCTCAGAAAAGAACAGGGATAGACTGCAGTCTGACCTGCAGCCTGACCTGCAGCCTGACCTGCAGCCCCCGGAGACATTTCCAAATTAAATATCTCAAAATCTCAGGTTATTTTATTTTATTTTATACTGAAAATGTTCAGCTGGAGTTTAGCTTTACAAATATTAAATTTTTCATGGAAAGAACATTATTTTTCTTACCAAGTAGCACCACTAAGACATTGCCATATTGCCAAGAATGCTGTGAACCCTGGTGACCCAGCAAAGAGGAACATCATGGGTGATAGATAAATCTTTTCTCTAGTACAGCTACCAGACAAAAAATGTTTTCAGATGATGAAGGAAACAGAGCCAGCTTCTTTAAGGACCAAATCCCCAAGGAGAGGCTTGGACAAATTCACTTGTGCAGAGCAGAGAAGAAGGAAGAATCACAAGGAAACTATCTCACAACACTTTCTCTTAACTACTGCCAGTGAAAGCTGAATGCTAAAATTGCCATCAGGAATTACTCCCTTTCTCAACTGGATCTCTGTCCCTAGGGCTGGACAGGACCCGATCCCATTTATGAGTTCTCCTGGAATTACTTCATTAGACTGAATCATCTCAGAACACCCAACACCAACTAGAGCAAGCACTTAGGAGAGGCAGCGCTCGAGCCTTATTTATGTGCACATTACAGCAGGGAGATCCACACAGGATCGTGACCCCTCTGCAGCCATATGTGCATCTCTGTATGATTTAATGAGATCCCATCTGTACCACCCTTTCAAAAGTTGTGCCATCCAAAGCTTTCACAAAGACCTTGTCAAAGCTCCTTCCTGCTCCTCCCACAATACCCTCAGCGTGTCTTGAAAAGTTGAAACCCTCTTCCACCAGCAGCTACCGGCCTCCCAAACCCTGGATATGCACAATATTGGAGGGCTTTGCATCATCTCTTAATCTCTCATCACCTCTGAATGTTTGGATCTATAAGGAATTCATCACATCCAGCCATCCTGAAATCCCTTTTGGCCCTCAGCTGTTTATTCTCTGATTCTTTCTATTTGACAGCAACAAACTGACTGGTTAATTTTGGGTGTGTGGCACTTCCTGCAAAGTTACTCAGAAGATGAGACAAAGCTTAACCATTAAGCTTAACCATGCCATTAGGATAACATAAATGGGACTGTTCTTGAAAATTAAAACAGGATCAAATTTGTAGATTTTATGGGAAGACTGGCAATCTCTTGCATTCCCAAAGAAAAGTGTAAACTGTTCTAGTGTGCAAAGAAGCACTGGGAGACTGCTGGGATGGAACTACACCATGTCACAGCAGCACCTTCAAATGAGAGAGACTCTTTTAAAGAAGGAAAAAAAAAAAAAAAGATTAAAAGGCAATTCATTTGAAGGCAAGAATAAAGTCTCTGGGTATCAACTTAGATGCTGCTTCCCCACATCTCCTGCTCTTGAGCAGGTCTTCCTTCTCCAGTGGCAGGAACAGGCTCTGAAGCCTGTCAGCCAGATCTCAGCACACCCTTCCATCACTCTCAGCAGATTCCTTTTGTAGGGTTGGATCCTACAGTGAGGTAAGACCCCACAGCTTCAACTGAGTTCAGAGGGAGCTGAGACTGAACAGAAAGTTCAGAAACTCAGTCAGTGAGGCCAACTTGAACAGCAAGATAGCCTGGATGTCCTGGGAAGGGCTGTAGTGTCTATGCTGGGCTGACATACTTGTTCATTTTACTTCCTTTAAGAATAAAGACTTCTGGAAGTGCTTTGTTTTGTTTCATTTTCATTAATATTGAATTTGGCACCGATGGCTTTCACAAGACTATTACTGGTTTTTGTGAGTCAGACTGACTTTTCACTTTTGCAGGACTGAGTAGCCATCAAAGACAAGTTGACCACACAGTGTCAGGTCCACTCCCAAGAAGAATCAAACCTTACAAATGTCATGATTTTTTTCCCATTCTGTGATCCATATTGCATAAGTATCTTAAGGTCAACCACACATTGAGAGTGTTATCTAAAATGAATGCTGTAACTTGGAAATTTTTACACCACTGCAAATAACTGTGAATCTCTCAGCTCACCTGAGCCTCTCCAGACACATCCACTGTCCTATTGCATATATCCAGACATGGATTTGACCCAGCTGCCACAGAGGGCTGCAAACTGCTTGGAATGCTCTGCAGTGTGCTAGAGCCTCGCTGATGTGTGTGGGTGGGCCAAGGCAGGACGAAAGGGGAGCCCCGCTGTCTGTCCAGTCGTGACTCTCCCCAGCCAGAAGCAGCATTATGCAATGCTGAACACAACTTAACAGCAAGCTCCAGACCAAAGAGCCTTCCCAACAAAACACACTTCAAGCGCTGTCACTCCCTGCCTGCTCACACGAGTTTTCCTATGGCAAAAAGAGGTGAAAGAACCAAAAAAGTGTCACAGTATCAAGTTTGCACAGTTTCAGATTTTAAGCTGGAAAACAGGACCCGAGTCCCAAGATGTACTTTATGAATAAACACTGAAAAGAGGGGAGCAGCAATGAATGAGTGGTACCCAAATAGTGAAGGTTGCTTTTTAATTCTTGCTCAGGGCTAAATCGCTGCGAACATCAATAAAAAATGTGCCTGAAGGTAAAAATCACAGCCCTACATTCAAGTTGTTTATTTGCAGGTGCAAGGACTATGCCAGTGATCAGGACTTCCTGAGATCCAGCTCCAGGCTCACGACCCACGCAGCCTAGAGAGCTTTGTTTGTCTTTGGCAAATAAACCAATTTCAAAAATCACTGCTGAAATCCTCTATCACATAGAGCTTTGCACACCTTCTAGTGCCAAAGAAAAACAGTACCGTGATCACTGATAAACCCCTGAGTTTTCAAACACATTCGCTACACTAAAACACACATTTATTTTTAATAGGACTGCCAACTCCATTCTGTGATCGCAGAATGATCTTTTCGATATTCTTTATGAAAACTTAAGGCAACAGAATTTTTAGGAATGTAAACCAGCTGTCATTCTCTTGGCACCTATGGGCCATAAAACGAGTTTATTTCCTCCCGGTTCACTTGTGGTCAGTGTAACTTTCTGGCTGACAGCGCTGCAGCGCCCGTGTGTCATGCACTGCGGGGTGATGCTTATCGAACCGAGACCCGATGGTTTTCATTTGGCGCTTTTAGCTACGGAAGGAATCGGTTCACTCGCGGTCCGTAACAGCGAGTTGAACCTCACGCTCCAGGTTGAGCTGAACTGGCCCCGTTCCCCTGAAGCACTTCGAGCCTTAAAACCACTCAGCGCTCGGTCTTTCTGGCATCCCTCTTCCAGCGCCTCAGATACACAGGCTCGGGAATGCCACTCCAAGGCAACGTGGAGGTACGGGCAAGACAGAACCACAGTGTTAACAGCAGCTGCTCCTTTCGGAAACCCCGACGACATAGAGAGAAATAAAGCCGCTCGGCAGCACACCCTGTATCAGACCCTCGCTCCGCACGCAGCCGGCGCCGGAGCGAGCCCCCGGAGCGCCTCGCACCGAGAATGATGAAGCAAAACGGGGACCCC
>VWZN01000351.1:148991-226016 GCA_013396955.1 Regulus satrapa | reverse complement strand
CACCAAAAACATCCCCCCTGAGCGCTGCTCTCGTGTAAAAGCCTGCCTTCAGGGCTGAGCTTCGCATAGCTACACGTTGGGAGGATAGAAGGGACCTTAAAATAAAATGCAATAAAATTAAATAAATTATAAAAATAAAATTGAATATACAATTATAAATAAATAAAATAAAATAAAATAAAATAAAATAAAATAAAATAAAATAAAATGCAAAGCCTTACAGATTGATGGTTGTTTTCATGGGAGGTTTTCCTCCTCCAGATGGAGGAGTTCTCCTGGTATCTCCTGAAGAGATGCCAAAGCACCCAAGAGCCCTTCCAGACTCAGAAGCAGATTTGCCACCTACTCGATCTGCTCCTGTTCCATTCCTGAGGGATTTTTGATCTGAGCAGTCCTTCCGCTGCTTCACATGCCAGGAAGGACAACAGCTGCAAAGGAAGCTGCTGGAGGTGGTTTCTGGACTCACCACAGGCCATACTACTGTGGAACAGACAATCCCGAGTCACTCGCAAACCACAGCTCTTTCACTGCAGAGCTGGGTGGAAGAAAGGCTGCTTCCCCTCCCATATCTTGTTCTCTGAGGGTCTAAATTGAGCAAATTCTGTGCCAAAGAACAAAAAGCACTTCTTCCTTCAGCTCTGCAAGCTCCCGCATTAATGTGTCTCAGTCACCATCTGATTTCGAACCTTTGCAATCCCCAGGGATTTGCCTACAAGCCGATGAGAGCAGACAGAGTGGTATCTCATGCATGTACCTGCGGTGTCAGCAGCCAGTGTCGGGATGCTGAGCTCTCCTGGCATTATCAGGAAGAAAGGTCTGGGCTGGGCGCAGCACCAGGACCGCACACGTTCTGCTGCCTGCTCAGCTAACATCTATCAGCATCATTTGAATGTCATTTATAGCTGTATTCCCAAGGAGGGCTGTGGGAGGCTAGGAAGTTTTGATAACTAGGCCATTTATCTCTCTCCAGCTCCTGTTCTACCTCAGTACAATAGCGATTACACTTCCCAATGCCACAGGGGAGCTATAAGCATTAGCGAGGATGTATGGGGCACTGAGAATGAGCACTTGCTTCAGATAACACCCTATGCCTTAACCTTCATCCTGTGTTACATTAGGAAGAGGTGGGAGGAGAAGGGGAGAGGAAAGACAATTTATAGCTAACCAATTCATCACAGCTTTGAACCACAACAGTAAATGTTCAAACCTAAATGGGAATGGTAAATAATTTTCATGGGGGGAGGCAGTAAATTATTTTCATTTGCAAAGAGTTGCACCAATGTTGGATAGCAATAGGTGATTGATAGGAAGGCACACCAGCTTGTTTGGCTTTTATAACACTTACACCAGGGACACAACATTTTCAGTATCAATTACACGTTGGGGTTTTTCAGTTGCAGGCTTCTGAGACATTTTCAAGCCTCAAATCACGCCCATACAAACCACCACTTGAGACCCAACAGGAAAGGGTTTCTATCGCCTCTCTAAAATTAAAATCCCACAGCTCAGTGTCAGGAATTCTCCTCCTCCATATTCCATCTGGGATAACTGCTGCGCAGATGTAGCCGTACTGGTGAGCAGTGTAAAGCAAGGGAGGTTGGCTAAAATCTTCTAAATCAATCCAAAGACACACAAGAGTTGCATGGGGATCTGAATCAGCCCCCAGAAGTGTTTCTACAGTTACTCATTGGTGGTACCACTGCCTGAGACCACAGTCCTATTGCACACCTGCTGGCAAAGCTCCCGCTGGTGTCGGAGGCAGTTTGGCCAGATGGAGGGCTCCAGGCTATGATTTGGCTTAATGAACAATTACACTCCATTACTATTATTTATGAAGTGTTGCTGGCAGCACCCAGTGTGCTCAGGTTTGATATCCACCTCCTTGGCTGACACTGGAGATCTCTGTAATCCAAAGCAAGTGCTTCTGCCGAGCTGGAGCTGGCAGCCAGGAGGCTGTAACAGGCTCTGACAGGACCACTGGTAAGCATCTCCCAGTAGGTTATGCTGGCCCTCATCAAACAGAAAACTGGTTCAGTCAGAGAGGTTATAGCCTAACATAAGAGGAAAACATGGTTGTATCTGTTGGTTGAGATAATATGGCTTTATCTTGGCTTTTTCATAGGTCATCTGGATTCTTGTGAATGACAAAGCACAGGAAGGCTTGGTAAACACCACATTAACTCTCAGAGTGTATTCTGATGGAGCCACATAAACACTCAGCTGGACCATCTAGAAAGAAAGAGCAAGTGAAAAATCAGTTTCTGGGCAAAAGACTTTAGGAGCAAAATGGACAAACAGCTGCTCATGTGCAGCTCCAGTGACAGAGGAACAGAGATATGTTACTTGGAAAAATTGTCAGGCTGGCTATGAACCAGGAACAGAAAGCAACACTGTCTATACTGTGAGTGAGGCTGCCATTAACCTGCTCTAGCAGGTCATGCTTTGAGAAAAGTAAAGAGCAGAACCATGGGGATCATTTCCTGAGATGAGAGATTTGAAGCTTGAGGATCTCTTGACTCAGGAGCCTCTTGCATGGAGCAAGACCCAGCGCATGAAGCTGTATAACCATAGAAGTAAGTGAGATCTCAGTTTCACTGTAAGCACTGATGTTGAATTTTTTTGCCCTTTTCTATCCTTCTTCTGGCTCCTCTGTCTTTTCAAGCAAAATGCTTGCAGCACTTCAAGGCTTCTAGTTTGTCGTTTAGGATGACAAGACCTAATCCCATTTTTAGCTGGTCTCTGACACCAACTTCCACTCAACCTTTGGTGTAAGCTCCATCAAGCATCCTCATACTCTTTCCTTGGGAGCTCCAAAAGCTTTAAGGAGGACTCCATTCACACACAAACCTATCTACTTGCCTTTAATCATTTTGGATGCCCACAAAATCTACCAGTGTGACTGAGCACGGTCTGGAAGCCCCTACTGCTGAATACCAAGTGAGACCCTGAAAGTACAGCACTGATAGCCCAGATAATTCAGGCAGCAGGAGCAGCCTAGCTTTGCAAGAGACCTGAAGCCCCATGGGGACTGGTATCGGGGATTACTAACTCAGACACAGACTGTGCTGTCCCAGCTGCATTGTTCAAACACCCAGCCTGAATCTTGTACTGTGACTTCTGTATTCAGCAACATTTCCCCTTCCCTCCCCTCTTTATGTATCCACCTCCTCCTTCTTCCTTACAGTTACATGTCAAACGCTTCAAAGTGTTGGTTTCATAAGGATTAGCATTGAAGGAATCTAAGGTGTGGCTTAAACCAACATAAAGTGTACCTCAAAAAGAACAACTGGTTGGAACAAGACAGGATAGATTAGCTAAGCATGCTAAGCACTCTTGGGTTTGGTCTTAAGTCTGAATTGCATGTTTTCATCTTTATTTTTAAAAGATATAGTTTAGTTTAACTTGAAGTTATGTTCTGTGATCAGCTGGTGGTCAAACTGATAAAAATGTCACACTGGCATCACACAGATCATTGCATGAACTGCATGAAACCAGGCCAGGCACACAACAGTCGTGTTGGGGAGACTGAGATCAGTGTCTGATCTTAAATCTGCTGGTGGAAGAGTGGTTGAGATGTTCATGAAATCTCAAAGCTGTGCAGAAAAATAAAAGTTAGTTATGGCAGGCAGTTCTTCCTTCCCCAGATTGCAGATGAACCTAAGGAAAAGTAGCTGCTGCTCCAAGCTGGTTTTTGTGCAGTGAAAGCCAGAGCCTATATTAGCTGTATGTTCAGAATCAAAATAACTGTAGAGCTGGTGCTGCTGGTCCCAACGTGGATAAATATACATTAAAAGAAAAAAGAACAACCAAAACAACAAAACAGCAGCTGTAAAATACCTTCACAGTGCTGTCTTAAGGGAAAGACTTGTCAGAACAGGTCCCCTCGTCCAAGAGCTAGCAGGGCAAGTGTTCCCTGGTTTGCTGCTGCAGTAGCTTTGGCCTAGCAGAAAACATTCCTGTATGCCAGTGTGGAAATGAGGCCACAGAAATCCCCTATGCCAACTTTTCTCTCCCTAAGCATCAAGTTCCCTGGCACTCACATTCTCAGAGCAAAGAGCATCCATAGAAACGGGAGACCAACTGCCAGCTTCCATTGGCCTTGCTACCTGCCAGCTTCATGGAAAACATAAAGTGGAAAATAAATCTCCACCACTGCAAATTACTGCATGGGCAAAAGAAAATCAATATATTGTAACTTCACACTGTCTTAATGCCATTAAAAGATCGTTGAAAACCAATCAAAAAAGCATCCATAATTCACTCATACTCCCCTTACTGAATCCCTGTCACAGTCACAAGGTATATGTGCATCCATAATCTTCTCTCATCATTTTGCAGTCCTTGTTTTTGAGACAGAAAGAGGGATTTCAGCCAGCAGCATTCTTACATTGCATCAATACCTTCAAACCTTGGGTTTCCATCTGTGCTGAGCTCTGGCCATCCCAGTCCTTTCTTTAAAAAACTACTCATCTAAATTTTTTTCATTTTTTACCCCAATGAGCTTAACCCTTTCACATGGTTGAGTCTTCCTTATCATGATTCATTTTCAGGCATGGCCTTTAGCACACAAGGCCTTTAGCACACAAAGCACTAGATCATTAAAAGTCAAAGGGCTGTCTGAAAAAATTCTTCAGGGAAGAAAAGAAAGCAGATAAAGATGGGTCATCATGAGTTTTTCATTTTCTATCACTCAGTCTCATGTTTTATGATTTCTGAGCCACTTGGAATTTCTCACTTCCCCCCCTCACTATGAGTGAATAAAAGTAAGGAATGAAAGCTAAGAAAGTAAGAATGAAAGGTCCTTCCAGCTGTTGGGATATCACACAATCAACCCCAAATCCAGACATTTTTGAACTCTTATCATTACATATGGCAACTCTGAGGAATATTGAAATTATTACTGACTCCAATGATTTCTCCATTTCATTTCAGATCATTTTAAGGTTTCATATTGTAAGATATGTAGTATCTTACATATGTAAGATATGTAGTATCTAAGATAGTATTGGGTTTTCCTGTCAAAGTGGGTCTTTCAATAGGATATTTTCCCTTAGCATCAAAATAATCAGTTGTAATGTCATTAGTTGAAATTTGATCATGCTATACATTTAACATCAGTCACTACAGAGTTGCTAGGACGTGCAGCCTGTGACTGCTTTTACAATGGGCTCCCATCAAATTCCTTCTTTGCCTTCAGATCTGCAGAAGTCATGCTTACAGCAATGTGTCTTGCAGGAAATTTACCCACTAGGGTCCTTTATGCTTCCTGTTTTCATAGGAGGAAGCAGCCAGGCTCAGCAAACCTGGACCTCTTAGGTATTTTCTAGAAATATTTATCAAATGCTTCCAATTTTTTGCAGAATATGAATGGCCACATGGCACAATTTGAAGCAGAAAAGAGGAAGGGGTGGTGGCTACATAGTAGAAACCTCTGAATATCAGTTTTAAATTGCTATAAAGGCAAATTCCTTGGTCAAATCCCTTTTAGTAGAGCAAGACAGAAAAAGCCTTTGCTTTGAGTGTCTTGTGTGCCAGAATTGTGTTTCTCCATGACTTGGTACCTATCACTGATGGTAAAATACGAGGATGATTGAATCATACCTGGTACAACTTCACCACCAGCTCTGGATGGGACAGTAAGTGGTTCTGTGAAGCATCACACACACTGAAATAGTATGCTGCCTGGCAAGCTCTCATGGTACAATCTGCTTTACAACACTCAACAGTCCTACTCCAGGAGAATCCTAATAACCTCGGTGGAAGAAGTCTTTAGATATTCCCAAAATAACAAAATCAAGGACTGATTCAAGTGGGAAAGGATGCTGGAGATCACCTGGTCCACTCCTCCTCCTCCGTAGGGCCACCAACAGCTCAGAATCACGTCCAGATGGCTTTTGAGTGTCTCCAAGGCTGCAGACTCCCCATGCAAATATTACCTTATTTCTTGCTTTGAAACACCCAGTTTCACAAAGGATTGATTGAAGTACCTGACACATATTTTCATTTTAAGGAATTTAGCCTAGAACTACACTCTGATTTACAGCTAGCAGTCTTTCACATATGGAACCCAGCTCTAGTTTGTACAGGTATCCCATGTCCATTTCAAATTCAACCCTTGGGAGGAGAATATTCCACGGGCTGGCAATGATCCCAAGGGCAAGTTTCTTTACATTGCCCTGCAAGATTTCACTCCAGTCATTCCAAAGATGCCACTTATCACTTCCCCAAACAGAAGAAGAAATTGCCCTGTCTTAGGACAACTTCTGTCTTCACAAGTATAAAATTGAAAATCTATTTCCAGCCTCCTTTTCCTTGCCCACTCATTTCCAAGATGACACTTCGCTCTCCCATTGGAAGCAGTCTCTGACAAGCAGCTCCTCCAGGATTTCTGAATACTGCAGCTCTGAAGGATCAGCAAATCCTCAAGTCCACACATATCCCAGTTTTTAGTTGGCTTGTCTCAAGATGGACATTTTCCTGCCCAGGGGGGCACAGCTCGCCAGCCCATGGGGTCTCTCCATGCTGAAAGCAACAGTGAGCTGCAGAATAGCAGGAGCTCACAACTTTGGTTTTCCCCTTGGTTTCCACCTGAACAGGCCCACCCTAATACACAAGTTCCCTTTGAATGATGCTCCCAAATCTATGGCTTCCATTGTTTTCAAATGCTCTATTTCTGTTTCATAATTTGCACCTTCTGTGTGCTAGTGTTCGGAAGGGGAAAGGTTCATAATCAATTGCAGAAAACTGTATTTTATGGCACAAAGATAAATGTTGCTCAGCCTACACAGTACCAATGTTGACTTCAGGCAAGAAACTGCAGTGTGGCTGTATCCTTCTTGCAGCTCCCAGGTATCATATAATTCCTGCAGCTCAGTGAGCAAGGGATGCACTGTGAATCTGACAAATTAAGTATTTTTTCCACTTTTCTGGAGGAAAAATGTCCACACTTCCTACCTTGAATGATGTGGGAACCTGTACTATCAGAGCAGTGTTTTTCTACTGCCATTATCTTTCCTATCGCTCCAAAGATCTGGTTAGGAATTAGCCATGAGAACACAGTCACAAGGCTCTCCTTTGGAATAACCCTCTGCCTACCTATCCAGCCAAATTTGCTGTACCACTGCAAATGTGGTCCAGGGTACCTGAGCAGTGACAACATGGATGTGCTCTTTAAATCATATTATTGCTTAGCTTGATTTTGTAACGAAAAATCCAAAGAAACTGTGAACAGAGACTGTGTGTCTAGAAGACAGAGTGGGAAGGAGTAGGATTTGCTCTCATCTGTTCAGGAGGAGAGTTGAATTGGAAATTAATATGTAGGTGTAGCACTTAAAAGATCTTGCTCTCTTTTCCTACTATTACCTATTCCCTGTGTGGCTGTGCTCAATATTAGTCTATGTACCATTCAGGGAGCAGCTGTTTGTCTCAGTTCCTGAGGATTTGGTCCTGTGCTTCATTTGCTTCCAAAGACAGTGCACAGAGTCCACTGGAGCATTAGGGCTTTGGTGCTTTGGGACGACAACTTCTGGTACTGTGCAAGGCCTGGCATGAAGAATGGGATCCCTGAGCATTTCAGGAGCAGGCATGCTACATTATTAATGAGCAGGTGAGCAAGGAGGTGTATGGCAGTGCAGTTCTGAAGTGTGTGGACTGAGGCACCAACAGTGAAAGCACATCTGTTAGTCCCATCTCCACCAGATGGTTCCTTTTGCTGCCCAAAGCTGCTGTCATTTATTTCATAGGTAATTTAGTTCTGAGCTAGCTGGGAATCGACACACCCCAGGTAGGGGAACGGTGGTCTGACACCTGAAAACTTTGACAGGACATAAACCCATGGAAATTCTTCAGCAGTAAGTTAAAGACACTCAGAGTTTTCTTTTGAATGGATGATCTGATTAAGAAAAAGAGAAAAGCATTTTTATATAATATGTGCTAAGCTAAGGTCTTTTATTTATTCTTTCTTGGAAACAAATTTTTGGAGAAGTTTTTTTTCCTTGGGAAACAAGTTTTTTGCTCACTTTAAAAACAGTTTTAAAGCTGATTCTATTTCAGTTTAACAAAATAAAAAGAACAAAATTGAAAAATTTGCAAAGAAGTTGTTAAAAGGCTGAGCAAAACATTATTCAAGGTTTTAGCATCTGAGCCCTTCCTCATACTCAGAGCTTCAGGAAGGTTTAAACCAGGGCAGTGCTTTCTCCTTGGGGTAGGTGCTGAGGACACGTGTGGGCAGCCAGGGCAGCAGCAGGGAGCATCTGGGGCAGAACAGGCTGTTCCCCTCAGCCAAATGTCTGTTTGCTGGTCTGTGACCCTGTAAACCGGGAGGATTTGGTACCTTTTTCACTGAGGTTCAGTAACAAGGCCATGTATTTGAATCTTCAGGCAGCCTGAACTCACACTCAGTGTCACAAAGTTTCACCTTTTTGAAGAGGGTATCATAACCTCCTGGGCCACCACCATGGACATTGTTCTACTCTATCACTCTCTGATGAAAAGACAAAATATTTTTTCCAGGTATGGCTGAATGCTCATCTTGCTGTCCCATCCCATTTTCACAGCAGCAAATGCTGGGCTGTGACCATGGCTGGAGGTTGGCTGGGGCTCTGAGCAGCCTGGGCTGGTGGAAGGTGTCCCTGCCTTTGGCAGCAGGTTGGAACTGGATGATTTTAGGGTCCTTTCCAGCACAAAGTGTTCTATGATTCTATGATTCTGTGATTGTTTTCTTGGGCACTGAAATCAAACTGAGGAGCACTGCATCTTAATTACAGCTTGATCTTCTTTGTTGGGCAGAAGATCATCTCTAGCAAATTATGAGAAAAAAAACATTGTGAGATTAATGGTTTCAAACTCTTGAATTCATGATAGGATTTTAGGCTGAGCTGAGGGGATTTTTTTTTTCCCAAAGTCAAAACATATTAATAGGAAAATGATAATTGAAAAATTGATTAAAAAATGAGTGAAGGGTTTTTTACCTATTTTGCAGAAGCTTAGAGTCAAAAACCTTCTTTTGAAGATTGGTTTGAAGTGTGGGTTTTGCCAGTTCAAAGCTCTCTTTTAGTGGTTTGAACCAGTAATTATAAAATTAGAAATGTTACCAAAGCCAAAAGGCAGTGCTTTGAGCAGTCAGAAACAGAAACAGACCGGTCCCACAGTCCTTCCTGAGCCTTGAGGTTTCTTGTAGTACTGTTGAAGTTGTGTGAGGTCCTTCAATGCAACTGAATTTGCAATGACTGTTTTTCTGGCATTTCTCTGCATTCAGCAACCTGACAGCAGCCAGAACCCAGTTTTTATTCCTTTCCTGTGCAGCTTCTCTTTTTCTCCATGTGTTTGTGTGTAGTGTGGGTAGCTGTACCATTAACAGCCTGAGACACCCCAAACTCCACCCAGCAAAGACTGATGGTGGCTGAGGAGTGTTGCTCAAGCAGAGGAAGTTCTGGGTGCTGTGCCTTCCTCCCTAAAGCACAAGCAATTTAGATTGGCTGCAGAGAAATCACATTTAACTCTGCTGCAGCCATAGATTTTGGTTACCTAAGCTGGCTGTTGCTCTATTAAGGTAAAAAGACATCATTTTTCTGTTTGCAGAACATGTAAGACAAGTTCAGATCCTGGGTTCACTCTTTTCTGCCATGGGGACTTACCATTCCTGGTGTTTGATCCTGCTGGGGACACTTTCAGGCACCTTCCTGAATATTGCAAACCCGCTTCTGCAATTTCATGGGGGGAAAAAAAACAAAACAAAAAACCAAAAATGTTTTCATTTTCACTTAATGCCACAATGTGAGGTCTTAGAAATTATTTTCCCTTGCATGACAGAAATTTTGGGCAGAGCAAGGTCCAGAGCTCATCCCAAGACATTGCTATTGCTTGCAGAAGCTTCCAGTTCATCAGCCTCTTGAAGTTTGAATCCTACCAATTCAAGTGACTTAAATGTATTTAAATATCTTTCTGGATACTTTCTTGTTCCTTTGAGTTCTGGTGGCCCTTTTGGATTTCTCAGAGTTCAGCACAGAAGCCAGAAAGTGAATAAAAAGATCTCAGAGGAAGAGATGCAGATGAGCATCCATTTTGCCAGATCACTATCTACTTCCAGGCTGAATTACAATTGAGCCGCTCCTATCTTGGCCCAATCAGTCTGCCCTTAGAAAAATGATCTATCAAAGAAAGCCTAAATATATCCAGGCTTGGATAAAGAGCTCCCAGCAATTCTTCATGGAGGCCAGAGACAGAGCAGCCTAAAGGTATTCTCAGTGCAGCTCCTTCACCTGTAGCTGACCTTTCTGCTCAAAAAGAGAATTAATTCTTTCAGACTGTCAAGAACTTGTTCTTTGGAAGCATCACTAAAAGGGAAAGTGCCTGTACCACAAGATATTTCTGTCCTCACCAGGAAGCTACAAGAGCATTAATTTAAATGCATTAACAGGATGTTGCAATTTGTGGAAGTTGGAGGGAAGCCCATGTTCCTCCCCACTCCCTCAGCTGCCTTTCAGCATTTCTGTCTGTGACAGGGCAGTCCTGCGCCAGAACTGGGACTTGGTGATACTGGATACTGAAAGATGTCCCACTGAGAAGGGTAGGAGGCGTGGGAAGATGAATAGGGTATTTCCAGATCTCACTGCAACAGCTCCCAGTACAACAGGGAGCAAGACTTTTGGCCCACAGTTTCTAAAATTTGCCCTTAGATCACCCAGGCACAAGCTGTATAAATCAGCAGAAGCTGTGCACTAACAGAACTGATGGAAAGCTGAATCAAGGATCACTTGGCCAAACCAAAAGGCCTCCTTCAGATCTTCTGAATAACTCTGTACTTCCCCAAGAGATTTCCAGCAAGCCTGAAACTCTGAAATTGGTCGTAAAATTTCCGTGAGGATTTCAGTGTCTAGACTAGGATTTGTGGTGCATGAAAGTCCCAGTGATCACTGTTCCATGCCTCAATTTCCCTACCTTCAAGTGGAGATGATGTGGCAATAATTAATATCTGGAAAGCACTTCAGATCTTTATACAGTACATTCCCTAGAGTACCTACAGTCAATGGGATGTAATGGCATATTATCACAATAATTAAATACTTCCAGCTCTTCTATCAGTACTTAACTGATATTTACAGTGCACCAGTGAGATAGAGGAAATCTTAACTTTACCTGGTTGACAGAGAACACATGTAAAGGAAAAAAAATACCTCTACAATATTCAATACCTCATATATATATAAAAATCCAAGTGTTTCTGAGCAATTAAGTCCAAAGAATTGTTAGGCAGCTTAGATTACTTAATTTTTGGACTGCAGGAGTCCACCCTGAAGCTCAAAGGACTGCAGCCATGCATAGCAAGTCTTACTCTTTAGATCCTGGTAATAAAAATTGTACAGACTATGACTGGAGCAGCTGTACTTCTGCAGCCCTCTCCCAGACATTTACTATCTATGGTTCTAAATATAGATCTTCAATAAATTATTGCTGGGACAGAAGGAGTCATACTTGTTCTCTGAAGCATCTGTCTCTATGGCCAAAGCAAATTATTGCTATTACATTTCTGCTAAGCAGCTTGTCTATAACCCACACATAATTTTGGAGAATATTTTTACCTTTATATACCACTTACATGATTTATACATGTAAAAATCTCAATTGGAATTGAGAATAGGTGATAGAGGCATTTTTTAAATAAAGGTATCTAGGATTTGATGAAAAAGACCAAACAAAAACATCTAGGATTTTATGTCTGAAGGCTGGGTTCTTTTCTGCCTCACCTTTTCTTCCTCCAACTTAGAAAATAAAGAATAAATTTCGTGCAGTCAGGCCTATGGTCTAGGTATGTATACATATATTCCTTTTACTATGAGCAAACACATAGCCTAGAACCATATTTACAAATGCTGGCTCACCAAAACCTGAACTTTCTGTGACCTACTCCTGTGTTTTGTGCACTTGAAAGAAAACAGACTAAAAAGATGTATCTGAATAATACAAGAAGTTATGTGCATTGGATGGTGCAAAGTGCACCTCCAATGTGATTACCAGGAACCAAGAGAGACTGTGTTATTTCAAACTGATTCTGGGTTGTACAATGTATCCCCCAGAGAATTTATTGCAGCATAAGTAACAGCAGACAGACCATCCCATGTATGAAAAACATACTCCATTTGAGGCATCTTCAGAGTAGTACTGAATAATAGAAGATATTGTGTATCAACTTATTTTTTTATGAGGCAGCACCACAATACAGGTCAAATAGAAATTTTTATTCTTAAGGAGAAAAAAAGAAAAAAGAAAAAAGAAAAAACAAAAAACAAAACAAAAAAAAAGAAAAAAGAAAAAAAAAGAGCTCAAAAATGTAAAGTGGGAAACTTTGACTTCTGTGCTGCTCATATCCTTATTTTCTCAGAGTCCTTCAAATATGGCATCTGAAGTAATTTTTTAGACTTGAGATGAAGAAAACAGACTCCTTTAGCACCTTATGAACAAAAAATGAAAGGAACTTCTGCTGCCCATTTTTTCCACTGCTTCTTGCCAATCTCATATATAAAATTGCTCAGAAGCATTCACTGAGAAAATTCAATTCAAGCTCAAGTAAAAATAGAGACTCATAGAATGGTTCAGGTTGGAAGGGACCTGAAAGATCATCCAATTCCAATCCCCCTGCTATGGGCAGGGACACCTTGCACTAGACCAGGTTCCTCAAGGCCACTTAATTCCGCCACTCCTGATGGACTTTTCATCAGATGCCTGACAAAATTTGACTGGAACCAGTAGCAGCAGTGTGTGGTAGAGGTCCTTGGCCTTTTCTTAGATACCTTTGACCCAGCCTTCTGTCCTACATGCCTTCAAATCCAAAGTTCCTGCTGCTCATTAAATCCCTGCTTTTGGTTCTGGGGTTTAAATGACTCTATCAGTACCATCAATAGACATGAGCCAAACTTTGCTTTATGTGAACAACCACAATGGCAGAGAACTTCTTGTTGGCTCAAAAGGTTGTTAAAATAAAGGGAAAAGATATAAGGACCTCCACTTCAGCAACATCCACAGTGTCTGTGCACTTCATGTGATTTGAGAAGCATTAGCATTTTGTTTTGTTTCAGTCTTGTAATTAGAAGGATTGTGCTTCATTATCCCACTGTAGCTCCCACTGTGACACAGTCCTGGTTATCTTTGTAAAAGCCATATTTTATACCAGCATCCTGTTCTGTCAACTGAGTTCAAAAGCATTGGATGTTTCTCAATTTCTTATTTCAAAACAGTATTTAAAGGAAAGGGAAACAACACATCCCCTCTCCCCCCAGCCATTTCTTCTTACAAAGTTTTTATATTTGGGAATGATATAAGAAGCATTTCAGAAAAGGGAGTTTGTTTCTATAAAACTGAATACTTGAACTATGAAGGGGAAAGATGCATTTTGGGGGCTTGAGTTTTTTCCCCTTTTTCTTTACATGATAGCTCTCATTAAAAGGGAAAAAAACCAGTTCACATTAATTAACTGATATTCATGTGATGGGGAAAAGGCTATTGGGTCATTTTTTATCCCAAAAAGGCCCTGAAGAGCTGTTCTACAGAAGCATGTTTGCATAGAAACTGGCAGTTTTCAGTCTAAGTTTCCAGTTTTATCTATGAACTGTATCCAAAGAGCTCCACTGCTTCCTTCTTTTCGTCTACTCATCTGCCAGTATCCTGCCCTTCCTTTAACAATCAGAGCCTCTCCCTGTACAAAACATATGCTCATAGCTAATAAGATGATGTTGTCAGTGATACATATAATCTTGTGTTCCTGTGTGCATATGTTAACTGCAGTATTCATTTGGAGTATTCTGATATTCAGAAGGGAAAAGGGCTTTCCTATATTTATGTTAATTAGCATAACATAGTCTACCCAGAATTCATCATATTCTGCTAAGCTCTGCCAGAGAAAATGTATTAATAGCTGAACTGTTGCGATCCTTTATTAATATCAGCACTGCAAGCTCTGTACCAATTTTAAGGCTTATCAAGAAGACAGGATTCTTGTACTTATTCCTTAAGTCTTTCCTAGTAAACAGAGATAATGAAAAAATTGCTCCAGGGGAAGAAGCTTGGGAGGAAAGTCAAGTGGTGTTTAACTCCATACTGGGTTGTTATGTCCTGTAGCTGTTGGATCAGTGACATTGAGTTCTTCCAAGGATTCCCAGTTCAGGGGAACATTTTGTTCTTCCTCATTCCAGATAATACCTGCACCTTAAATCCTAGCCATGAAGGGCTGGGGAGGTCCCTCTCATATGAGCACTTCCATGAGCATCTAAAGTAGAAATGTCTGCTTTCTTTGAAAGCTCTGGTGTAGCAGGACATCCTGCCTAAGTGGGGGTAAATCAATGCAAACTTTGCCCAATTTACAAAATCTACTGGTGGATGGAGAAGTGGGGTCACACTGCTTTCAGTATTGGAGGGGCTGAGATCAGCCTGACCCCTCAATCCCTAAGTGAAACATTCAGAGTATGTTTTCCAGCTGAAACTGGCACTGGTGAGCATGTGGCCCTCACTGCTCACCCAGAAACATCTGACTGACAAGTCAGTCACTTTAAACTATAACAGTCTAGTCCCACTTTTTAATGACAGGCACTTCCAACATGCTCCTAGGAATGTATGGAGATACCTCCCTGGAGTGGGGATGTCCCTCAAGGTCACCCCTCCAGGCTGAGCAAAAGAGAATTGCCCAAAGTCATTGATATTGATAAGCAACACCAATCTCTACTTAATGAAATTGTTAATTTGATAAATAATGCACTATATTAGTAGTTATAACTAGCTATACTGTGTAGTAAATAATACTGATTAAAGTCTCTTAGTCTAATCATTATTCTTATCATCATCAATTTAAATAAATCATTTATTTTATTCATATATTTGGCTTAACATCCTTAATCTTGTGGGACAAAGTCATGTGAAGGTTCAATTACACTTATATAATGTTTTAGACACAAGTAATTGACCAAGTTTGGGGCTAGGAGAGGATCCAGCCACACCCAGACTCCTTTTTGAGGAGTTTAGAAAGCAAGGGGGTCCTTTCTGCTCCTTCTGACTAAAGGGGAACGTTGCTCCTGATAAACCTTGCCCAGAGCTTCCATTCACCCCTCGACATCTGGTGTGACACTGTTTTCCTCTCACAAGGATTCACTTCAACCTTCTCCTTCTTTTCACTTCAGCTTTATTCTTTCCTGGCCGCTCCCACATTTTCAGCACTGTTTTGGTACCCTCCACTCCTTTTCTTCAAGGTGTCCTCTTTCTAGGGGATCATCTCTGAACTGCACGTCTGGACCTGGGGCACAATTTTTGCAGAGAAAGGAAAGCAGAGAGAATTTTAGCACACCATGAGAGGGCAGTACATTGTCAAATACAACATACTCTGTCTGGAGAATCTCTTCTGTTGGCAATTTTTGTCAAAGGAACTGTAAGGACTCATTCTTCTTGAACTCCTGGGTACAAACTGACACAAATTTCATTAATACAAATCTCCAGTAATTACCACTGTTTTAACAAATAATCAAGATGGATAGGGAAAACATGAAAATAATTAAGAGAAGATGTGAAGGGAAGAAAGTGCATTATAATTTGAATAAGAACAGATGCTTGGCTATGAAGCAGAAATAAAAATACCATGAAAAGATTGCAAAACAGCAGAGCATGTTAGTTCCTTTTTAGCATCTCTGTATTTGAAATAGAAACCAAACAAACCATTGAGTCAAGGCCTACAGGTGAGAACCATACAGAGGAAACAACCTCATCTAGATGCAAGTTTTTGCAGTTGGCTGCACTGATGAAGAAAATGAAAAAAATAGTAACAGTCATGTATCTCCACGTGGCACAGCTTTTACAAGCCAGTCCTGGCACAAAAACAGCTGTCCTAGCAAGACAAACCTTTACACCTGCAGGTCAGCACTACAGGGTACACACATTTCTGTTTCCAAATCCTAAGATAAGGACTATCGCCTCATGTGCCAACAATCTTTCTTTGCCTTTGTTCCCTGGTACTCTTCCCTGAAGGGAATTTTGAGGTTCCACTGGCTTTCATGAGGTCTAAATTTCACTAAATCATAATTTTCCCCACTCTATTAATGTTTTACTGGAGAGTATTAGTTTTTTAAGCTGCTGTCTCTTCATCTTTCCCATATTTCCCTTTCATCAATATAGTTAATATTTTAGGTTGTTTTTTGTTTTTCTGTTTGGGTTTTTTGTGGTTTTGTTTTGTTGTTGTTGTTTGCTTGGGGTTGTGGTTTTGGTTTTTGGGGGAGGGTGTTTGTTTGTTTGTTGGTTTTGGGGTTTTTTTTTGTTTTTTGTGAGGGTTACTCATTAAGATTTGATATGCATTTGAAAGCTACTAACCCTGACCACATATCTATAATAATAATAAAAAAAAGCGCCTCTGTGTAGCAGAAACCTTGTCAGACACAGTCACAGTCTTGTTGGAATCACAGAGCTGTAGTGAGATAGTGAAGATGGCTGGAGTGCTCCAGTGGAAGGATAGAAGGATAAAGGACTTTCAGGAAGGACAGGCTGGAAAGTCAAGCAAATTGCCCTGTGTGAGCTGCAGAAAGGCATGGAGCTCTGCCTAGGGATGGGTGATGAGGCAGCTGAGAGGGGCTGGGTCAAGAGCAGTGGTCTTAGCATGGCTAAAGGCCACTGGAGCTAAAAAAGCAGTAGCTTCAGCTACTGAAAAAAGCTGAAGAAGCTTACAACTGGAAGAAGCCTCATGTTCACAGACTCTGGTCTGCAGGAGGGGCCTGAATCACTCTGGTATCTTCTGAAGGGGCAATGCAGCAGGTCACAGATAACCCACGGCCAGGCTCAGAGCTCTGTGGCCAGCGCAGCCTGGCCAGAGGTCAGTCACTAGGGGTCTTACATGGGGTTGGTATTGCCACAAAGGTTGTTTAACACCTGCCTAACCCTCTCCGGGGGTTTCCAAGTGACACAAAACTGGAAGAGGTGATTGATACATGAAAGGGTCATGCTGCCATTGAGAGGGACCTCATCAGTGTGGGAAAGTGGATTGACAGGAATCCCATGAAATTCAATACACAGAAATAGAAAGCCTTGCATCTGCCAAGGAACAGCCTCATGCACCAGGACAGGCTGGGTGCCCCCCCAGCTGGAAAACAATGGGACCATAGACACCGAGTAACCATGACACAGAAACTTCTCCTTGCAGCAAACAGGGCCAGTGGCCTCCTGGCTGTGACAGAACAGCCACCAGGCTGAGGATTAGCAGGTTGATCCCTCCTCTCTGCTCACCACTACTGAGACACATCTGCAGGTTGTGTCCAGTGCTGGGCTCCTGAGTACAAAAGAGACACAGCATGAAAATGGACACACTGGAGCAAGTCCATTGAAGGGCTGTGAAAATTATGAGGGGTTGGAGCATCTGTTGTACAAAGAGAGGCTGAAAGAGTTCAGACTATTAATCCAGCAGCAGAAAAGGATCAGGGGGACCTTATCTATTTGTACAAATACCAGTTTTGGGGGAGTAAAGGTGACAGAGATTCTTCTCACTGGAATTCAGTGAGAATAAAGGAGGTAACAGGTGCAAATTGAAATACAGGATATTCCATTTAAAATAAGAAAATTCCTTTGTATTGTGAGGGTATTTGAAAATGGAATATGCTTCCCAGAGAGGCTCTAGGGATGTGTAGTGTCCTTCCTTGGAGATACTAAAAAATCAACAGGACATAAACCTTAGCAACCTGCTGTAGGTGACCCTGTTTTGAGCAGGACATTGGTCTAGATGAGCTCCAGATGTGCCTTCCAACCTCAGCTGCCATGTGATTTTGTGAAACAGATTCAGCTCAACTGGCCAGTGCCTGGATACAAAAAAGCATTCATAAGTATTCTTTGGTTGAAAGTCAGTCACTGTATAGCTCCCATTATGAAGATGTATAAAACAAGGAGTGACAGGAGGGTTTTGCTTGGTTCTTCAATGAAACAAATTCTGGAGCAACACTTCAAGGTCATTGCCTCCATCCAAGCTGAGACCTGAGGGCTTGTACTGCAGATTTGACATGCTCAAATCTCAAGCACATACAATACTGTTACTTTATTTTTAAACATGAGATTTTTTTATCAGTTTTACTGGAATGGTGGGCAAGACTAGAGAGGTCAATATCTGACCTAGTAATTAGAGCCAGCCTTTGAGTTGAAGGTTAGACCTCCACCTATGAGAATGGACAATGTATCTCACACTGGGATATGCTTCAGTGATTAGCTTGTTGCCCGTTGGCCAAAACAATTGGGAGAATTTCACAATTTCGAGTATCTTTGGGTGCTCTTGTTCAGACTTGAGCAAGATTTGTCCTCTTGCAGAGCAGCAGGAGGATGTTCTGAGTTTACAGTTGTAATTAGACCAGGATAAATTTTTTGGGGAGAATTGAATACTTTCCATTTGGTGTCTCAACAGAGTAACTCTTTAGAAGTCAGCACAGAAGATACACAGATCGAATCAAGGTGGCAAATATGCCTACAGACACTAGCATATTTCTCCTTCCATCAGGAATTCTTGGGGGAGAATTTCCTCTGGCATCCAGGGCCTTCTTTTTGCAAGATTTTTTTTTCTTTTTCCATCCTAATGGTACAGTTTAGGAAGAACAATATTCCCTAGAATTTAATTTTCTACTACTTCAGCCTAATGATTTCCTGATCGGCCCCAGCAGGGATTCAAACTTAAACTTCCTAACATCTTATATATAGCAGCAAGATACCAATACATGCATTTTGATTACTGCAGTGGTGCTCAGCTGTGCCTCTTGATACATCAGTAAAGAAGAGGGGCTGTCTGGAGTCATCTTGAGATGGTAAAGGAGGGGGAGCAGAAAGGGAGAAACAACATACTGAGAGTCCCATGGCTGCTAAAGGCAAGGGTGTTCACACTCAGCACATCAGTAGTAGATGAAAACAACTCTGAACATCTCAGAACAGCTGGAAATGGCTTTGTGCGTGCCAATGTCTATGTTGGACCATAAGTGGAGGGTCTGGAAAAGACAAGCTGGACTCTGCAGGTCTCTGAGGCCTCAGCAGGGAACAGAGCTGGAGCCCTCCAAAAGCCAAAGCAACAAGAGCTGAGACTGAATCCACTGTGAAACTATGGTCATTGAGTAGAGGCTTGGTTCAAATGATGCATCATTTTATCCCTGGACAGAAAATCTCAGTCAATGTTCACTGGAAATTACAAGAGTCAGGACATCTGCTGCAATGCAAGAGAGACAGAGGCTACTTCAGAAGAACTATATATTTCAAATAATTAAGGGGGAAGGAAAGAGAAAAACTACTGTATTGTGAGATCCCTCAGCCCCTTACTATGCAGAGAGAAATATAAAAGCATTTCTTTGGTGCACACTAGCTAAACCTATGAGTCACTGTGCCAAATCCATCCCTGATTTTGAAAGGCTGGAGAAAATAAAAAGAAATTTATTCTTTCCATTCTCTAGAAACAATCTTTGAGCTCAAATACTTACATCAGAAGGAAGCTGCAGATCAAAGGGGCTGAACTCTTTTATTCAAGCAGGTTAGTTAATTAAAGTTCTCCGGTGTACCACAGAGTTTGTGCTAGGGTCTAGCTCCTAATAGTTGCTATATCTGAGCTTTCCTTAAGGGTCAACCATCCCTCTTCCCTTCTGTCATGCAAGTCCTTTTCCTTCTGGGTTTGTGGAACAAAGAGGACACTCAGTGGCTGATTAGGTTATCACAGGTATGTGTTCCAGCAGTTTTCCAAAGGAACTCCTCCTGGGTGCTGTTGGCAGAGGCTGCTCACAGCAGCATGCAGTGCCATGCTGGGCACAACACCAGCTCCAGATATCTGGAGAAGGGCAGCACTCACCCACTCCAGTCACAGCCATACTAAGCCAGTGATCAATTTTTCCAGTATATTTATGACAAATGTTTTTCTTAGCAGAATTTCTTGTAGTTTCTAGAAGACTGAAGGAAAAAAAGATTTGAGAATGCCTCAATGGGATTTTTCCTCTTTGTATTCTTTGTAGAAAATAGGATTACCTGCTTTTAGCATTCACAGCCACAACTTTCCCTGTGCTGTCAGGACGAGCCTCCGGGGCATAACCCAGGGGCCTTTGTCAGCACTGCAGGCACTCCTTTGCCAGACTCCAGCTGAGATGGAGACTTTGATCAGGGCCACCGAGATGCAGCAAGGCAAAAGGAATGTCTGTGGGCTGAAAGGATCCAGGCAAGAATTTCCCACTGTGGAACAGAATTGAGTGTTGACGGGTTTACTCTGTGTCCCCATGCCCTCCCACTGTCACGGCTGATGCAGCACACCGGTGCGAGAGTAGAAAATATATAAGAACCACTTTGCAAGCAAAAGACCTTGACAAAAAGCCACCAAGCCACCTGGTGTGTACTTCTAACAGCGCATATATGTTGTGATCTCTGCACTGCCTGCTCATTTGCCTCAGCACCTCCTTTCCACAGGGTCCCCTTCCCTGACAGGGAGCAATGCACAGACTCTTGCATTAGTGAATGTTGTGGCACAGATTTCCCTTCATGCCCGTAACTCCCAGAGAAAGGCTGCAAGCAGCCTGGAGCTTTAACAACAACTGTGGTTATATTCACTGCTGAGTTACCCAGCCAAAATGAGCAATGTCCATTTCTCAAAACATAGCTAGTGGATTTGTTCCAGAATTAATGTATCCATGGGCTTCTTTCATTATCGACATAAATACAGGGAAATCAGGAATTCAATTTCTTCTGCTCCCTACAGGTTCCCAGCATTGGGGGACAAAGAATATTAGCAGAAGAGCAGAGGCAAGCTGAACCACTGCTGCCTGTGGTTTTCTGGCTTTAAAAAAGGAAAAATTGGAACCTTCAAGGCTGGTCTGGCAACATTTGCTGTAATTAAGCTGATGTATCAATAAAGGGGGAAGAGTGGGTGGACAGAAGAAGTGCAATTTCTAACTAGAGTAGTTAGCTCATTGGGATAGTGACTGACACTAGGAAGTGATTGGCAAAGTCTCTTTTGACATCCTCAGGCTGATAAAGACAACAAGGGGATTTCCCACTGATATCAAGAAGAAATTTGCACAGAGATCAAAGGCAGAATAAAGCATTCCTGTAGTGAGTAAACTCTGAAAAAAAATCCTCATTACTTCTAATATAGAGCACTAGCTATAGTAAACAATATCCTTTGCAGCACATCATCCTGCTTTATCCTCCTTTGGCATCAGACTTGTATTTCCTTACCTCTTCCTTTTTTTGCCTCTCTTGCAGTCTCCCTGGCTGTCCCACCTGGCAACACAGTCAGTAGCAGAGCTTTTATTAGTAGCATCTTCTGAATTTGGCAATTATTAGTCAGCTCCAGGTTTTAAAAAGGAAGCAGGGCTGATTACATTTGTACTCTTTGCATGCTCTTTAGCACGGGGGCCATGTTTTCACCCTGTATCTGCAAGGCACAGTAAGTGATAACGAGTCATATTGAAACTAGCATGGTGGAGAAAACAGTGCAGCTGCTGCTACAAGGGCCTTAGGGAGTGGCAGGTACAGACATCATTCAGAGGACACATTTTAGGTTGCCTGCAGAAGAAATAGCTAGTGTTGCAGCAATGTATTTGGGAAATTTTTTCAGCAGATGTATTGATGACTTAAAATACATAGAGATTTATATATTGATATGCTTATAGATGTATATAAGCTCATGTATACTTGATCTTCCATGCTATGAAGAATAACTGTCAAATATACAGGTACAGTGAACACCTCAATCTGGACAAATCCTCTTGCCAGGCTTAGGTTTTCATATCACTGATTTTAGATTTGTCATATCACTGAGTTTTATTGTTTTTACTGCTCAACCTTGTATCAAAATGGATCTGACACATTCTTCTGGTCCCTTCAAAGCAGACTGCAGTAAGGTGATGTTTCTGGACTGTATCCCTTTACATCCATCTGAGACAGCTCCTCAAAGTAAAGGCCTTGTGCAAATAATCATCTCCCAGGTAAACTAATGTGGAACCAAATACTGACACGTTTTCTTAAATAATATTTTTTTAAAAACTTCCTAAAAGCAGTTCAGGTGTCTGACACTACTGAAATCAGAGCAAACTGATTTTACAAATGTTTTAAAGTATCCATTGTTAAAACAGCTGCCTGGGACATCACAAGAGGGTTTTCTGCAGGGATAAGGACTGAAAAGGCTAATTTAGGATTTGCCTTGGTATTTCCCATTGTTTGCCTTTAAGTCAGCAATTTCAAACTAGTCCCACTGCGATTGCTTTGTCCTTCAATACTCACTTCTTCCTGCCAAAGTCTTTCTAGCATTATATTATAACTTGTCTCTGACTTGCCTAAAATTTCTAGAGTTTAACTGGATGCAGTTCAGCTTGAGAATTGATGCAATACAGGAGCATAATCACTGAGCAAGAAAAACCAACATTATCCTTTCTCAGTGTGTTTCATGCTGCAGAAATCAAACTAGACCAATCTCAGTCCACAGTTACACATATTCCTTTCAGTACACCCACAAGAACTCCATTAGGGCTGGCACCAAAGACCAGAAAGTTTCTGAGAGTCTTTTGAACATGGTTAGTGAACATAGATGTCCTTCAGACTTCAGCTAGAATTTGTGAACAGGGCTTATGTAGGCTTCATAAGAATTTGGCTTGCATGCTACCAAAACATTCAAAAAGGCCCTTTGTCCTTACACTTGAACAGACTAGAATAAAAATGCCTAAAGAATCCTGAAACAAAGGTAAAATCAATATGTCAGACAGAGGGACACGAATTTCTATTTGATAGTGCAAAGAGGTTGATGGGCCCAGAAGTGGGAAAATGGAAGGAGGAACACATTACAGAAAGTAACATTTGCAAGTAGGAAAGTCAGGATCTGCTTCACAATTGCTTCCCATGAAATATGGAGTGGGAGAAACCTGGGTCTGCAGTCCATAATTAGACTGACTTCTTTAAAAACTGGCTTTCCCTACTGCTTTTCAGGCTCTTATCTAATTCACTGTTTCCTTATGCCTCCCTCATAGTTTTTGCTTTCCCAGTGTCTTTCTCCTATTCAGTGTTTCACCTGATTTCTTTCCTCTCACCTACGTGCTCTTGCACAATCACCAAGTCCAATTTTATCACCTGCTCTTATTGTAAACTTTTAAGAAGGCTTTACCCAGTAAAGGGGCTGTGCTGTGTGCCTCTTGTAGTCCCTCACTGCCATTTCTGGATTCACAAGGCCTTAAAAGCCTCAGCATTCTCCAGCTTTTTCTGTATCTCATCAGCACTTGCAATTACTGGCACTGCGTTTCCCAAACTGAGTGCTACAAAAGTAGAATATCCAAACTGAAACACTTTGTCTTATACTCTTTCTGCATCCTAAGAAGACACTTCTAAAGTAGGATGGTTCTTTTCAGTCTGGATCTGTATCTTTGGCAAGGTTGGCTATTAAAACATCACAGCCTTCACATGCTGCCCTCCTCTCTGTACTAGCTGTCAAGTATTTGGGACCTCTACAGAGTCTTCCTTGATACTGGGGTTTGGAATACTAGCAATGACACTAAACCATGCCACTCCTTGGCTTCATCTTACTTAGCAAAACAAACTTGTTATTAATCCTCCTGCTACCCTTTCTGAAAAAGGCTCAGTGCTAGGCCAAAGAAAATTGCAGGTGAGTGCATGTAGCTGAATTTAGCTCCTGAAGTGGAATTACCTTCCATGACAAACATTTGCACAGCCATAAGGAAAAATAATATCTCAAATTCAAATTTAATTTTGATTTAGTTCTAACACAAGTTTTTAGAAATGTATTAGCTAGATCAAGATGTCCAAAGAAAAGCAGTGTTTCCTAGAAAGGATCAGCTGGGAAGCAGTGGGAAAGTGCGAGTGAGCCTTTTAGGAATCGTGGTATATAGGCAAGGTGGCTGTGGAAAAGATAAGCAATGTTTTCTGCTCAGTGAGGGCACAACAAATGGTGCTGCTTTAGTCTGCAGCACAAAAACAACATGGCAATAGATGCTGCTTTTAGAGGCTCATTAGGGAAACATCTGAGAAAAGTCTGGGAATAGCTGTTCTGGTCTTGAGGAACTAAAACAGTCCCTATGTGTCCTCAGTGTTCGAATTCCTCTGGCTCTAGGGGATCCCACAGCACTTCTGTGAAACTGGTGCCAGGCTCATGCAGGGCTGTGTGGGTGGGCACAGGAAGGTCTTGACAGCAGAAGCCCACTGGGATGCAGCTTAAAAGCCACACCAGAAATGAAAGGCCACAGGCTGTTCACACCTCATTCCCAAGGGAGTAGCTGTTCCACAAGGGAAGTGGAAGCCGGGTCTCAGAGCCAGACACAGTTTTGCCAAGGCTTATTCTGCTGGCATAGTTTCAGAGTCATCAGTGATACTGGTTTAATTGCATTTGCATACTGTGCTATTTCCGAACACCCTGCGCAACAACCCTAATTTTGCTCTCAACAAGATGTGACGTCTCTGATTTCACTGACAGTCTAAGTTGCTGAAAATCTAAGTTTTAACTCACAAGTGACACACAGGCTTGGCCTGTGATCATGACCCTCAGTTCTGATTCAATTTCCTTTTCATTTCAGATCTGTCTCTTGTTCTTTAGATTAAATAATCCAAGATGGCTCCTGTAGGAGGGCTCGATGGCTCTCAGAGAATTGTAAAATGACTGACCCAACCTCCATCCAAAGACCGAATTTTCCCTATTTAAATGAAAGTGATTTTCTCTCCTGCTCTGCCCATGGAAGGGACATCCACCACAGACTACAGAAGAGCAGTGGGGATGGTCTGTGCTGCCAGTCAGGGATGTTCATGGTGATCTTCAAGAAGAAGAGTTAGTAGGAAGTAGGAAAGCAGGGCAAAGGATGTGATTCAGATTATTTGGAACTTTAAATCACCTCCCTAAAATATGGAGCAAGTAATTCAATGTGTAGAGAGCGGAGGGATCGATCATGCTGTTGCAATATGATATCACAAGGCACAGCAAGGGCCATAGTTTGGAGTTGACCTAATTTTTTTTATAGTGGAGGGCATTCAGCCATGGTTTAAAGGCCCATAATGATGAAGACTTGATTTATCATGAAGCTGGTTAATTGCCCTCTTAGTTGAGCATTAGCTTAATTTTTCCACTCCTGGCTCCCTGGTTTCATAGTTTATAGTTCTGGGGTCTTGGTGGACCTTTATCCTCTGGATAAGAGGGCCCGTGGTTTCCTGCCAGCTCTTTGAGGAGCTGCTTATGGACTGCCAGGAGTGTTCCAGCAATGCCTGTGGGCTCCCACATGGAGGCTGGGTCTGGAGCTCTCCCTGAGTGTGGTTTTCAGAGCCCAAGCCAGCTGTCACTAAACCCCAGTTCTTAGACTCATGATTCTAACACAGACACTTCTTTCTCTGACTTTGATCGATGCCTTGTTATCTAAAATTTGCAAACGTGGTACAAATCACTAGTTACTTATCAAATCTTCATCAATTTCTTCATTTTCAGTTGCAAATTTAGGGGCTTTTAAAATTAAGTTTTGCCCTCTGTTCATTTTTATTACTGTTTATTTTTAGAATAAGAAATATGTTTAACATCATTTGATAGCTGAACATGGAACAAGTAGTTCTATTAATAGACCAAAGTGTTCCTGTTGCTGAGGAAGATTAGTACAACTCTGTTTGCTGAATGAAAAGCACAATAAAAAGAAAACATTAGCATAAATAAGAATGTTTTGATTGTTTGCTATAGTTGTCCTTGGTAATGAAATACAAGGTGAAGCTGCATAAATAATATGAACAGGAAAAAATTATATATTTGAATAATCTGTATGTGGGGGAGGTATTCCATATGAGGGACTAGTTTCCTGGTGTTTTCCCCATTACAGTATTCCTACAGATTATGACATCCTTATTAATACAGAAGATGTTAGGTTAAATAAAGTACACACCTCCTTAATTTCAAGCATAGCAGGTATGACTCTACCTCTTCATTTCAGGCTAACTGAATCCAGAACTTCATGCAATATTTCTGTGTTACAGATTGAAATCTAAACTAGCAAAAGTAGCAACTATCAACAGAGATTTTTGTAACCTGATCTCTCTGGTGACCAGTGAGAGGAGCCAAGGGAAGGGCCTGAAGCTGTGTCAGGGAGGGTATAGGTTGGGTATCAGGAAAAAGTTCTTTACCCAGAGGGTGATTGGGCACTGGAAAAGGGTCTCCAGGCCAGGGTGACAGCCTGACAGAGCTCAAAAAATGTTTGGACAACACAGCTGGGCACATGGTGGGGCCTTTAGATGTCCTGTGCAGGGCCAGGAGATGGACTCCATGGTCTTTGAGGGTCCTTTACAGCTCAAGACTTTCTATGATTCTATGGTTCTGATTCTTTGCTTTTGATTCTAACCACTAAGAGCACAGTCAGTTTTTATTTTTTTTTTAACTGAAATGCGTGGGTTTTTTTCCTTTAAAATGAGCTGTAACATACTTGGCTTATATACCTTATATATCATGCAAGTAAAGATGCAGGACTATCTTTTCTAACTAAGTCCTGGTGAAAATAATGTGAATGTTAAATATTAACCTGCAATCTAATTAAAATTCCTAAATGAACCTGGTGATTTGAAGTCCTGTGACTTTTTTTATTTTCAGTGGCACTTGGGTTACAATCTGATCTCCCATAAAAGTTTTGTTTGGATGATTAAAATGTTCTCCTTTCATTTTTGTAGCCTATCTACTCAGATGCTAGAAAAATCACACACTTCTAAACTGATTTGGGATTGGCCTTACTGAAGCTGATTTTCTCCATGGCCTTAGGTAAACCAATATTATCTCTATTCTATGTCAAATTGAATTTCACAAACACATACCCCAAGTCACAAGTGTTTAAAAATCAGTTTTTATTTAATAAACTTCTGATGGAAAGTATTCGAGCACTAAAAGGCACAAAGTGCAAGATACCTGGGAAATGTCCAGCAATATGCTGTCACCATGTGACAGGTCAGTATTTGTCTATCTTTAAATCCCTTTCCTTATCTATGAATGTCAAAATACTTACTATATTGCTATATATGTGTATAAAAGCCAGGTGCAGTAAGATAAACACTGGAATTGCTAATACAGGCATTAAATGAGCACATGATTGGGTTTCCATTTGCTCCAAGTAATGCAGACTGAGAGCTGCACAGTAGCTCCAACACACTGAACTTGTTGGGGTTTTTTTCTTTCTAGATTTCTTTCTTCTAGGCCAAGCTTCATCAAAATTTCAAGAGAATTCAGTTCTGCTGCTGCTGACAGTACTTTCTTGTTAATAGTGCTTTACAATACATGATGGTATTTTTTTGATTGCCATGTTTGTTCTTGTCTTCATAGAAATTTTGTGCCATGGAATATTTTTTATATGAGGAATTAAAAACCCCACTGCTCAGATGCACAAAAGTCATGGATGCAAACAGCTCCAGAGCTAACCTGTACACTGGACTGAGTCTTTTAGGTTATGTCTACATCCCCACTGTCTGACACCAAGAGCAGCTGCTTGCTCCTGTATGAACAAATCCTTCTCCCTGTGAAACAGAGCAGCTGCATTCCTAATCCCATGGGGAATGAGCCCAGCTCCTGTCAGCTCCTCAGCTGTGTCTGGGGACTGCGTGGGAACAGGTCAGTTGGTCCCAGGCAGAAAATGCACCAGGAATAATTTCCAGAAAGTGTGCAGAATCAACACTATTAACTTAATGGCACAGATGTAGCCTGAGAGTCCTCTTGCAGTTAAACAGGAGAAACAGGTGCTTTGTCATGAGCACCAAAAGTGTTTAAACACATAATTAACATCTTTAGCTGCTTATTTCTCTCCATGACTTTAAAAGTATGAGGAGTGACTAGGAGAGAGACAGACATCTTTGTGGCAGAAATATAAAGGTAGATGGGATTAATATTTCTGAACTAACAGCTGTACTTGCAACATAATGTCCCATATTAAAGTCAGTGGAACTTAACTAATATCTTAGTTTTACACATGCACTTCAAATGTCCTTCCTGTTCATCAATGATTTCTAAAATCAAGGCCAGTCCTTTCAACCCTCTTTTCACTGAAGCTAAGAGCAAACTCCCATTTCTTCATTGGAGGCTCGATTTCCTTGTTAGGGTTCAAGTCTCCAAATGAGAGATGCTCGTTTTAATTGGATTACTCTCCAGTGTCTCTGCTGATAGGCAGCAGAGACTGGGAAAAACAATTATAACTCTGATATTCTGGACAGCTCTGCTACTCTAGCTCTCCCCCAGCATCTGAAGAATTGGCAGCTCTTAGAAGAAAGTCTCTACTAAATTAGGAAACGTTCCTTTCTGCTCTATATTAACAGCTTGCAAGCAGCAGGAGACCAAAGAGTTTTGCTCTATGATTTTTTTTTTTTTTTTTTTTTTTTAATGCAGGGAATTAGTTCTTTTCTTGTTCTCTATTTTTATTGCAACACTTTTGCCAAGACTCCATATGCCAAGATGTAATTAGCTTTCAGAGAAGACATTTGCAGATCTGGCACAGACCATGGATAGTTTAACAGCTTCTTTTCTGTTTCTTCTGAATATTAAGCAGATGCATATAATTGCTTGTGACTTCTTTCAATGCATCTCTGGACTTAAAATCATTTTTTCAGAATTAAATAAAAATTAAAAATAAGATTAACACAAATAGTATTCAAATAAGATATTTTAGGCATATACAAAATCAGGAATTCCTACAATTATATGGTTCATTTCAGTGTAAATCCAGCCCTATCTTTTAATTATACATATATTCATTCTCTCTCTTTCTATATAAAGATGAGAAAGACTGAATCTGCCAGGTGTGTGCACTAGAGAAAAGATGATTTTCTGAGGGGCACCAGGTCTTTTTATATTTCTTGTCTCTGGAGTGCTTAATATCCCATTCATTTCTGTTTATATTTTATGGCTTCTTATTTGCTCAGCAATTTGCTCTTAACCAGACATCTGGAGCTAGCACAGTATTTTCAATGAGCTTGAAGATCATTGGAAGCATTGAAAACTTTTACTGATATCACTGCTTTTCACATCACCCAAAAAGTGTGCCTGCTGTCCATGGTACAAGCCATAACCACACTGCCCCTCACTCCTTCAGGCTGGCTGATTCTTGCTGCTTTACTGCCCACCATCTTCTGAGCTGGGTACAAAGGATACAAAACCTCACAGTCATGGTGATTTCCCCCCACTGCACTGCAACAAGCATGCAGACAGGAATGAGGTAAATCAGCCTCACTCCTAGACAGACTGAGGATAAGTGCATGTCGGACCCCCCCGATGGAAGGGGCATTACCAGGGGTACTGGGGATCATATATGTCCTATTCACAAAGGGGCCCACTGACTGCAACAACTCTGTGAATGGCTTCTGCAAGGATGTCCAGATCTTTTTGATCAACACGTCTTCACCTCTGTTTGCTGGACCACCTTTTGCTCTGTGGGCCTGTGTTCCCAAAAGTGACTATTTTGAAGGGCTTTTTCTCACAATTCTTGTCTGGCTCTTCCATATATTCATCTTCTGGCTCCTGTGCAAAAGCAACTGCCAGTGGGACTTGAAAAAGCTGCTCTCAATAGCAGGGAACTCCATGTACTGTTTCCTTTAAAAAAAAAATAATTTTTTTTTAAAGTTATTCTACTTGTGTCTGGAGTTGGACTCGGTGGTCCTCATGGATCCCTTCCAGCTCTGGATATTCTATGCTTCTGTGATGACTGCCAGCTGTGGCAATGCACATATCAGACAGTACATTGTTAAAAGATATTGTGCCATGGGGACATAGCATGGAAAAACTGGTGAAGCAATGTCATGGGCTGCAATGCAGGATGTGGCCAAGGGTGCATATTCTATCACCATCTGTTGAACCCACGTGGGGCAGTGTTCTTTATCTTCTCCAAGACCCATCTTTATCTTCTGTTAATGGGCCATTATGGCTCAGATTGCAATGCAGGATGTGACCCGGGGGGTGTAGTCTGTCACGATCTGCTGAGCCCAGCAGGGGCAGTGTTCTTATCTCTTCCACCACACATAAGAGATCTTGTCCAGGAAGATATTTGTTGATATTTGTTGTGTACTGCTGTATTTTTTTTAAAATATTCCTATGAAGTTGTAGTTTGTCAATATTTTTTCTTGCTAGTAAAGAACTGTAATTCCTATCTTCATATCTTTGCCTGAGAGCCTCTTAATTTCAACATTATAATTAGGAGGGAGGGGGTTTCATTCTCTGTTCCAAGGGAGGTTTCTGTCTTTCTTAGCAGACACCTTTGTCTTTTAAAACCAATACAAGCAACCTTGAGTAGGTCATGCATAGGCATGAGATTGCTCTGTGCATGGCAGATCTGCAGGAGAGTTCTTAGGATGTGCTGCAGTTTATGCAAAGAACTAATTAAGTTTCAAGCAAGTAAAGTTGGGCTGAGGTGGGAAAAGACACTTGAAAAAAATCACAGACTCAGAACTGCTTTGACTGGAAGGCCCCTTAAGGATCATCCAGTTCCTAGCCCTCTGCTATGGAAGGGCTGCTATCCACTTGATCAAGTTGCTCAGGCCCCTATCCAATCTGTCCTTGAACACTTTCAGGGTTAGGGCATCCACAAGTTCTCTGGGCAACGTGTTCTGCTGCCCAATTAAATAAATTCTCAATTAAAATTGAGTGTTTGCATGTACCTAACTTAAAAACTGCTTCCAGTTTTAAACTAAAAAGGGTGACTTGGCCTGAATACATGGAAGACATAACAAAATTCAATTTCTTTCATAAAATACCTAACTGAAATGTTTTGCTGCTTGACTGCACCTTGGTGATGCACCCGGAGGGGAAAAAAAAAGGAATCTTGGTTTGCTCAGCAACTTAATGCGTAGAGCTATCAAACAAAAAAGATGTCAGTGTTCACTGAGCTGGTAACAGAGACTAATCCACTGCAAGACTGGAAAAAATGTGTCTTGGGTCTTACATAATCTGGACAGCTTAGTTTTCAAAGGGATGTATTTTTGCATGTCAGAAAGTCAGGCTCTGATTAATAAATGGCATCGTTTTGACAAAGGAAAAGTGACAAACAAGCAGAATGTGATGCCTCCCCTGCCCTCTGGCTCCCTCCAAAGACTTTTTTTCAAATCCTGTGCTAATTAGATGCATGTACAAACAATTGATGTGTCATGCCTTTAACAAGCAAAGGCTTGTTTTCTGTGAGCTAATTTCACCAAAGATTCATGCAGATTATCCTGTTTTATCAACAGGAAGGGATGTTAAGGATGGCTGAGTACCACATGTTGTGGATTGCCTGCCTTCAGCCTTCTGATTCCCACTGCCTGAAGAGCTCAAGATGGGACAGCCACTGACAGATTCCATCCACTACTACCAGCCAAAAGTCTTCTAACAAGTGCCTGGGATGCTGCAGGCTTTCTTCATCACTCCACTACGAAATCTCCAAACCAGAAGGCTGGCTGCTGTCACTAGAATGAGAGGCTCTGGATATTGCAGTGGGAAGCTTCTGGAAGGCCATGGATGTTTGACCTAAACAGCCATACTACTTATGCAATCCAGCATAAGCCAGCTGAAAGCTGCCAGCACACCCAGCTCTTCACATGCCCCTTCCTCCTATTTATCTTCACCTTTTCTGTGCATCCTCATCCTAGCATGTCTGAAGAGTGTGGAAAATGTACATTTTTCATACTGCCATAGTAGGGGTTGTACAGGTCTCTCTATTACCACCACTGCAGGAGAAATTTTGTTGCCTTACAACTCAAATGTTCTCACTTCAAAACAAGAAGCGGAGTGAGAACCATGACCAGGTAACTATACCAACCCTGTGAGGATTATAGAACCCTTCAATAAGAAAGAAGCGGGCATAAGTGACCTCAGGAAGTTGCAGGGTATATAAAAAGTAAAATAGGGGCAAAAAGGACAAAACTTTTAGCAAGGCCATTGTTTGAATCAGAATACAACACCAGGAACCAGACTAGAGCAGCAGTAAGGCTGAAGGCTGAGCCCCCATACTGCTGTCAGCTCTGCATGGTACCTTCCTGTGCAACACGTGGTGCTCTGCACAGCCTGAAGGATGCCTACAGGGTGGTGATGAAAGAACCACGACCTCCAGCAACTGCTGATTGGGTAGACATGGCAGGAGAAAGAGACAGTGAAGGGAAAAAAAAATAGGAGAAAGAAAAGTCAACAATCCTCTCCTTCCCAGGCCACACTGAGGGTTAAACTGTTCACTTGATGGGCAATGTGAGGATGAAGGCAACAGAGATGACACAGCAGAGACCCACAGCAACACCAGTCATTAGGGTGTCAGCTGTTTGAAGCACGGTGGAGGAGAATGCATTTGTGACCATGCCATGGAGGGCATGGACATGTGAACTGGAGGAGGAGGAGCACCAGCTGGCATCGCTTCTGTTGGATTCTGGAGCTCTTGAGATATGGCTGCCAATATGGGCTGAGAGGCAGGGCCCCATCAGGCTCCTAGAAAGGTTGAATACTCTTCCTCAGGATGGACTTTGTTTATCTAAACTGTCACGGAGCACAGCTGCTGTTCTCAATTTAAGCAAATCTGTGAAATAGAATGAAGAGACTCTTCTTTTGAAGAGTCTTTGCACTTTTGCACTTAGAGGATATCAGGAAAGCTGGTGAAAGTGCTTCAAGGCACATCCTGTGAGGAGAGGCTGAGGGCTCCAGGCTTGTCTGGTTTGGAGAAGAGGAGGCTGAGGGGAAACCTTATTCCTCTCTAACAGCTTCTGGAGGGGGTGAAGGTGAGGAGGAGTGATAAGCTCTTCTCACTGGGATCCAGGATGCATGGGAAGGTTTAAACTTGTGTCAAGAAGTTCAGAAAGGACATTGGAAAGATGCACTTCTCTACTAAGAGGATGGTTAAAGACTTGAACAGGCTTCCTAGAGAGGTGATCAATGTCTTAGGCCTGACACTGTTTAAGAGGTATTTGGACAATGCCCTTCACAATATTCTTTAAGTTTTGGTGAGCCTTGAATTCGTTGAGCAGTTGGAGTGGATGGCTGTTGCAGGCTTCTTCCAACTGAACCAGTCTATTCTGTTCTGCTCATTTCTGTTCTATTCTATCCTATCTCGTTCTATTCTTCTCATCCCACTTGTGTGGGATTTGATATATGCAACTTTAGGGGTGCATCAGTGGATTTATATGCACAGGTTCTGCAAAAGTTCATGAGACCTTGTTGCCAAGAATTAGATGTCTGAGCATGGAGTGCAGTTGACTTTTTTGCCTGTCTGGTATTGAAATGCCAGAATGAAGGAGGGGACCAGTAAGAGCAACTCAAGTTCACAAGGATTTAGTGCAAGAATTAGCAGCTGTTTTCAACTTCTGTATTTAGACCACAACTTTTTCTCCTGACTGACGTTCTCAGGTTCACTGATGTATTTGTCATTTAAAAAGCTATTTTTAAACTCCCAAGTCATGCTTCATTCCAAAATTCTTTACAATGGAATTCACAGTGAGTTTCTTGACTAAGGTCTAAACAACTCCTGCATTTTTTTATTGTCTGCCATATTTCTATATAACACTATCAGAATAATCAAGGTTTAACTGCCAAGATCTGAGTCCCCTGACAGAATGTAGTAATAAATTTAGTGGAGACACTGTAATTGCTTCACCCTGAAATGCCAATGAATATGTTGAATACTGTAAAGCTTCTCACTGCCCTCTTAGCATTTCCCAGAAAAATATATTAGATGCAGATATTAATTTGTTAATTGTCATGCTGTCAAAGGCATGCAAATGATGTAAAAGTGGATCTACTAAAGAGTATTGACATGCAAATTGTAAGTTCTTTCAAGTCTAAAGGGAACAAGAACATTCAGCTCTTTCCAGCTCCAGTGTAAAATAGGAGTTCATTAGTTAAAAAAAAAAAAAAAAAAATTGAATATGAGTTCCTAAAGGTAAAAGCAAAAATGTGTACCTGTAACTGTTGGATAGCTTTTTGCTGTAATGACCTTTCAATTGAAAATTTCATTTTTGAAAAACACTGTACAGCTGGATTGCAGTGGAAGTGAGAAAGTACCAACAATTTACTCTCAGGAAGTGACACAGACAAAAATACTCAAAGGGTTTTTTGCACTTAACACCTTTGGCATCTCAGCATGTTCTCCGTTCTCCTTTCTCCTCAACTCCAGTCCAGAAGAAGGGAAGACACTCTCTGCTTTATCTGCAAGTGGTGGTGTCTTTTTTTTATCCTATCTGCATTAGTGGGAAATAAATCTTGTGTATTTAGTTCATCTGACTTGATAAACGCTGCATGGGAAGTAAGAAAGTTGTTTGGTTTTTTTTTTAATGTGTTCTTGAAATTTTTACTTTTGTGTTTTGTGACCATACATCAGAAATGCTGCTGTATTCTACTCTCTGTTTATATATTTCCACAGATCCAAACCAAGTTTTTACGCAAGAAGTGGTGAGTTCAAGTTTAAACTTCTCCAAGGAAAAGACTAAAGGTAGGGTCTGATGACTTAATGAAAAAGTGGAAAATCACTGCCCTCCAAAGGCATCTCAGATTAGACACTAAATGCAAAAGGAATTGAAATGGCCAGTTTAAAAAAAAAAAAAAATTAGAAAGTTTTAGTGACAATATTTCAATTCATATAGAAATAATTTTACTGAGTATATGGAAAAGGATGTTCTAGTTGATATAAGGCATTAATTTTTTCTGAAAGCTTTTGACAAGGTTGAAAGATTAGGAAAATGAAATAAGCTGTCATGGCATAAAAATGAAGGTCAGCTCAAGGATAAAGAATTTCTTAAAGATAGAAAACAGAGTAAAAATAAAGAGTTTTCACAATGGAGGATTATCTGTGGATCCCTAGAGAGACATCAGCTCAAAGTTGAGCTGCTCAACAGCTTCTCAAGTGGTCCAGAAAAAAGAGATGAACAATGAGATGATAGCATTTGTTAAAATAAATGTTGAGGTGGTAAAATGGCTTGCAGGAATCATATCTCAAACTGCCTGAGAGGAGCACAAAAATGTCTGAAAATCCCAAGGAGCTGAGTGACTGAAGGAAACAATAGTTCAATACCTCTAAATACAAAGGGGAAAATAACTCTACCTAAACCAGCTTGATCTGTCAGTTTATAGTGGCAGGTTCTTGTCTAGCTATTGAAACTCAGGAAATCAAATTGGAGCTCCCTGTAGGCAGTTTTATATATATGTAGGCACAGTGCTGGGCAGTATTCAAAAGATAAGAGACCATTAGGAATCTGTAGGAAAGTGAGAGATAACATGGGCTGTGTAAAACCACAGAGCAAACACCTTAGATTTTGCCTCACTCTGTCCTGAATATGACAGAAGTAGAAAAGGTTCTGAGGAAAACAACAGGATGAATCAAAGGAACTGGGAATCCCCAAGGATATGTTGATAGGCTTAAAATAAACTAAGACCAATATTTACAGGATGCATAATTAAAGCACGAATCTTGTAGCCACAGGATAAAAGATGGAGATTTATAAGCATAGTTAGTGTGAAATAACAACAACACAGATTCCCAGAGGACTGTTCCATCAAAGATAATTGCATGTCAGCCCCTTTGGTCAGACTTTCCTATAGCTGCTGACTGTCTGAGATTATATCAGGGAAGGATCACTTTTTCAAAATTTCTTATACAGAACAGAGTCAAGTCTTCTCATCAGGGTATGCAAAATTGAATTTTGCTTCTCCCAGAATGAGGGGAAAGGTCTGGACTAGGTTGGAGCGTGCAAGAGAACCTGTCTGCCTCAAGGGTTAGCAGGTGTGATGGGGCAGTCACACACAGCCCTCCAGAGCAGTGGGAGATTGTTACTCACTGAATTTACTGACCTAGAAATGCTTGAACTGAGGCACATCTGGAGCTAATTTGGCTTCTGACTTGGCTTCATCTGGTCTTCCTTACACCTACTGCTGTGTGCAAAGGCATAAGAAATTTATTGGTGAATTTGCACCTCCTGCCCTCAAGTGATAGGGTTCTGAATTATATCCTCATCTCTGCCTCTCATGGATCAAGTGACTGAAGTATACCACTTTATCTAAAATTCTTCATATGATTACCCAAAGATGAGCATGTATTTTCCCAGTTTTGACTCATAGTTCACCAATAATTTCAGCATCAATCAAACTGAAGTTGGGAAGCTTTCAGGGCTCCTCAGGAAGTGAGTAGAGATTAGATAAAATGGTAGAGCTCAGACCTTGCTGGGGAATTGCAGGACCTCATACATCATACCCTGCAGTTTCCCAGCACCATGCTGGGAATTTCTTATTGCAAAAGCATTTTTTCTTAAGTGGCTCATCCTGACAATAAACCATGCTAGATGCAGAACTTAAGTTAGTCTGTACATCAAGCTGCTTATTCAAATTCCTTTAGCAAAAGAAAATGGTGATAGCTCCTATGAACTCTAACTAAGAACTCGAAAATCAGCATGAAAAATACAAACCAGCATCACATTCTTGTGGAACACTGGCCTGAGAATGGACTGGTGGAGTCTATTGAGTTCAAGACTGGATGGTAGTTTTGAAGTAAGTTTCCTGCTTGTCTCCATTTGTTGTTCCCTTCTTTTCAGTGTTAGGGAACAGATTCTTAGAACCACCTGAACAGACCCACTGTGTAATGCCCCAGAATGGGAAAGGAGATACAAAAATAGTGAGAACATTGTTCAGGACAAGAAATGGGGAGAAAATTCATACTTGTGTTCTCAGACAGATGTTCCTTCTTTGAATAGACTGAACAATAGCTTGGATTCTCTTTCCCAGTCTGAGTAAACATCCAGGCCAGAGAATACTATATAGTCCTTACAACCAGAGGGAACCTGGAACCTCAGTCTGTCTGACCAACTTACAAATTTTTCTTCCTGATTCAAGATCCCAGTGATAAATTCAAGATCTGATATTTCAAGAGCTATCAGTTGCTGAAACTAATTTCACAGCTCATTTAATAGGCAGACTTCTCTGTCTCTAACTACATGTAGTAATTTTCTTTAATCCTGTGATTCAGATATATCCAGTAATAAAATATCTCCTACTTAAGTCCCAAGCTGATTTAAATGGTCATTTTTGCCAGCTGTCCTTGAATCTTTTACACTGAATCCTGAATTAATACAAGGGGAAAGAAAAAGAGCTTCTTTGTTTATCAAAAGAACATGAACTTGATTTGAGGTTTTCAAAGATGAGATAGCAGGTTTGAGCTGACCCAGAGAAACTCAGTATATGTTACTTCCATGCCACATATTTCTCTACTACTGATGAGCAAATATTAGATTGAGTAATCCCTTTGAAACAGGCATTAAAAAAGCTTCCCTCAGTCATTAAACCCTTTCATTGCCTCATTAATTTTAGCAGTATAATCTGTTTTTGATTAACTAGGTTGTTAAGCATCCAGTGTCAAACACTGATAAAGAGGGAGAATTTGCTTTACAGATCATGTAATTATGTATCTCAGCACAGCTGATAAAGTGTGAGAAATTACTTTCAGCCCCACAGAAACCTCCCCAGCACATTAGCACCAAATAATCTGATGGCACCTTCAAAAATATAGGTACATATTAACATGTCATAGGAGCCTTTCACACGTCACTACCACTTTGAGAATGTTCCGATGGAAACTCAAGTTTTGTAGGATAGAAACTGAAAAAGCTTTATCTAAGATAGTCTAGAACTACACTGGAGGCACACTTGGAAAAGTTTTAAGAATGTCTGACAGTGACTTAGCTTCATACATGAATTCCCAGATTGAGCTAAACTGTAAGTATAAATTATAAAAGACAGGCATGTTTTAGCATATTGAAAAATAATTTTAGTGAGATTAATATAGCTTTTACTACAACCATAAGGAAGGGTGACACTTTTAAGTATTTAAATAGCTGAAGCTGTAACTAGATACTGAGCATAAATGCACATAAGGAAGTTCTGAAAATGGTGCAGGATATCAGTATCTTTAAATATTCAGAAATACTGTACAGAGTCTTAAGTTCATGGAAATTTTTAAAAATGAGCAAAAAAAAATGGACTTGATTCCCTTAGAGGATTTCCACTGTAGAATGGAGTTTAGTGCAGGAAAAGCAGACAGTCTGGATTTCTTCTGTAGCTGATGTCATGCTTCACTTTAGCTATACTTCTTAGGTGACTGATAAATCTCCGTGGATGTTTATCCTTTGAAAATTTTATACTGATGATGCACTTTCATTTAAATATGGAAGCATATTGGAACTTTATTATCAATCCCAGTGAAATGCTTAATTAAAAAGTCAGATGGCTGCCTGCCTTATTGCAAAACCAGAGGAGCCAACTAATTTATGTACACTGTCAAACAGGCATAATTATGTTGCTGGTAGACTTGCAGATGGTTAGCAGTGAGAGCTCAAAAACAAGGGTCAAAACGTAACCACAGGTCACATCTTTTTAGCCAAATGTTCACCAGTTAACTCTTCTATACACATATTTCCTATGAAGTTTCTGAGGAGAAAGATGCTTACTGTTTAGAGCTGTGGAGTTTGAAAGTTCTTCTGTTCATATAGTACATACTATAATTTCTGAGTTTTTTTGTTTGGTTGGTTGTTATTNCCAGTAACGGAAGTATAAGCCCCAGTGTGGACCTGGTTATTATGATTTTCCCATGCATCATGCTAGAAAAGCTGTTGTCAAATATCAGAAAAGTGCCTTATAAGTTGAGACACCTCCATATAGTGTCCTATATGGGCAAATTGACATTTTGTGCAGATCTGAACTCATCCAAAGGCAAACTATTAGGCTAACACCTAGACAAGGCAGACTAGCAGACAGAGCTGGTTCTGTACTATACCATCTCTTTAAGGGAATGGAGTTTTTGACTCTTTTTGACTCTTGATCCTTGAGCCCAATTCCCACCACATCAGGGCTTCTCTATGAGGAGCTGTATTTTCTTTAAATGGGTCTGTGGCTCACATTTCTGTGCTCTGTGTAAGGGAGTGGTTGCAGTTGTCTGTAGGAAGGGTTTGTAAGGCAGAAGAAACTATGCCCAGTCTCTCTGACATGATTCCCTTGCTTCCCTACTCCTTCTAATGTCTATGTTTTATAATTAGATCAGTTAATTCATGGTGATTTTGACAGTAAACAGTCTCCAGAACTGATGTACTCCGTGGCTCTCAGTGTTTTGACTGTGACAGGTTTGAAGCAGGAACAATTTGTACAGAACCTGCCTCAGAGAGATCCCACCTGATTATTAGATATTTCCAGTGCACAACTGTGCAACCAGGAGCAGCACTTCTGCCGCCAATAATATCTTTTATAATTTCTGCTTTTTAAAAAGTAAAATACGAACTGTCACTCTAAGTAAGCTGTGTTTTCTAAATTATGTCATATTTTTTATCCTTGGTAATTCATATGCTGTTTTCTTGGCTTTCAGCTTCATTGAGCTTTCACTCTGCCTGGGTGTATCAGAGGTGGAAGGAGAAAATTTGTTCTGTCAGTATTGCTCAGGTGCTGCAAATGAGAACAATAAGCTTCAGCATGCTACAGAGGACTCTCTAACAGAAGAAACACATTTATTCACAAATAATTTGCAGTTAAACTGTGAATAGGTGGTGCCCAATGACAGGACCAGAGACAGTAGGCACAGGTTGAACACAGGAGATCCCTCTGAACATCAAGAAAAGCTTTTTTTTTTTCTTTTACTGTGAGGGTGACCAGGTGCCTGCACAGGCCACCCAGGGAGGTTGTAAATTCTCCACCCCGGTGATATTCTAAAGCCATCATGTGGTCCTGAACAATTGGCTCCAGTTCAAACAGGGAAGCTCTGACCACCACAGGCCCCTTCTACACTTGAAAATTCTGTGATGCTGTGACTTAGTTTGGGTGAAGTTACCCCGTCCAACACTGACAACAAACACCTCATCTTTAGTAAGTTCAGCTCAGAAAAAGATTAATGCTTGGGCTCCCTATGGCTTTCTTTCATATTTATTAACCAGTAAGAAATGTATTTGCTACTCACCAGCTCCTCCTTATGGAAATTATCTTTTGAAAAGTGCAGTGAGAATGCATATTTTGCATGTCCAGTACTGTTACCCATATATAATATACTTTTTACTGAGTATATTCAGAAATCTATCTAAGATTAAAAGACCTTTTGGTAGTTTTGAACCAAGTTTGCTATTTTATTGCACATTATTGTGCACTACAACTGCAATTGGAAGTGCAGGATAGCTTTGCCCTCTCATAGTGTAAGAGATTGCCTTCTCCTTTTTGGTGGTTTTTTGGTTTGTTTTTGGGTTTGTTTGTTTGTTTGTTTGGGTTTTTCTGAACAAGATTAATCAATTTAGTCCTGGAGGGAACAGGACACTTCGTTTTGTACATCAACAAAACTCTCATTCTGATGGCAAATCCAAAACTTACATCCCATCCCCATTTTAGAACAAGAGAAAGATTTTGTGGCAAATCCAAGGGCATTTCTGAACTGTTACATCTTTTCTCTCAGTACTGCTAGAATTCGCCATTAACCCCATCCATCTCCTGTCTACTGGAAGATGAGTAAATCCATCAACTGCATACTGCTAAAATTCACCCAGTCATCTACTTAGAGGTGAAATATCACAACACACACTCAGTGCTTTCTGGAATTGTAATCTACTTAGCCCAATTACTAGTAAGAGATAATGCTGTATGTACACTGCTGAGTCTGCAGTGGCAGAATGAGGAGAGTGGCAAATCAAAAAGCAGCACTTTTTTGTCTCCTCTAAATAGGAGAATTGTGTTCCAGATGCACAATGGCTTTGATCAACTGCCATGTCCTTAACTATGGGAGACAATGCTGGAGTTCCCTTGACCAGTCTTCCTTTCTCTGGGGGGAGCTCTGATGATCTTCTATTCCTTTTGTTATCTTTTAATTTTCACTGTACAGGGGATATTTTATCTATGCTGGCTGCATGTCCTTTGTCCTCCTTTGTCTTCTTTTCTCAAAATTGCATTACAGTAATCAGTAATTTTGTAAGGTGTGTTTATGCTCCCGTGGTGTCATTTTGTGCTCACACATTTTGTCTCTCTGTGATCAACTCTGCTTGTGTTCTCATGGCCCATGGACAATTGAGAGGTTTATTGAAGTTGATTTTCAGAATTTACCCCATTTTCAGTTTGGATCCCAAGATTATGTTACCACGTGAAACAATTCTGTCCTCAGTAGTTCAAATAATGTTTTGGTACCTGCTATTAATTTTTATAATAGGTGTAATTGTAGATAAATACTTTTTTTTTTTTTTTCTCCCCAAAACCAGTGAAAAATCTATTCACAATGAAATCAGATGAAAAAGAGAACTGAGTTGGAATGAGTAAAGATACAACTGTATTATCTTTTGGCTTGACATTAGAGATTATGTTTTATAGCTTTCTCTTTATGAAAAAATAAAATAACCATATCTGACCAGGCTGCATGGATGCCTCTGTTTTCCACGATTGTTTGAAACTCAACAGGTTCATCCATATTGGCTGAAGGTTGGAAAGTCTGAAGGCTGATTGTCCCCACAAGGTTTTCAGAAATAAAGCATGAAGAAAAAGAGGAAAGCCTGTAAAAGGTTCACCTCTTAGAAACATCAGGAAATCCTAACAGCAATCAATGAAATTACATGAAATTTTAAAAGTTTTTGATCTGCTGCCAAAATTTACTGATTTTTGTCTTCCAAAAAAGTGGTGGATCCCTTTCTCTTCACCTGTCTCAGAGTTATCTAAATTCATACTTCTGAAACAGCATGAAGTAGGCTTAAAAGGAATAAAAACATAAATTGTCCATCTGACTGCTAAAAATGGCTTTATCTGTTGCCTCTTTTCCTACTAGGGCTGCGCAGTTCCATGAAAGAACACCAACTTTTAGGACTCCCAGACCCCCCTGGGCTGCAAGGGGGGTCTCTCTGGGGCTGCCAGGGGGACGCCACTTCGCTGAGCCTGCAGCCCCTCCTCCTGTACTGCTGTCACCTTTGGCCCTTGCTGGAACCTGTTTGTCCCAGAGATCCTGCAGCCCCACTGCCACCCCCAGGACAGGGACACCCTGTGCAATCTCAAACACAGAACCCTGATGTGCAGTCCAGAAAATGATCCATTTTCACCCTATGGGCATATTAATACTCAGTGAGATCAAGAGATAAAATTTAATATGTCTTTTCTATAGCGAGCTGGCAAGGCTAGGCATTTCAGGTGAATTAGGACATGCAAAGCAGTTGATGCTTTATACTCAATTAACCAGAGCAGAGCTTATTAAATATATTCCAGGGCTCAGAGGCTTGTATCATTGAAGAATTTATTCTGGAGTTGGAAAAATTGAGTCAGTGCAAAAGAAAAATCCAAGATGATATGACAGTCCATCAGATGATTCCCAAATTAAACTGTGGTTTATGTCTTTGAGATATATAAATTTTCTTTTCAGCTTTTAGTATATCCAGCATTAGTATGAAACTTCATTTTTATACCCTATATCCATTTCAAATTGCAACCGAAGAAAATGCATCGGTTCAAGCCATCAGCCTAAGTTGATAGATATTTTCTGCCTCTCTTCAGTGCACTTTAAGATAGACCATTTATCTTTATCGTACATTAAACATCTGTGAAGAATCATAAAGCACTTTAGAGTGGCTAAAAATTTTCAGAATTTAATGGGAATATTTTCATTCAAACTGCTGAGGTTTTTGCACGATGTTTTTCAGTTAGGGATACAGCCCTTTCCAAGGCTGTGTTATGAATGTGACTGTGCTGGGAATACTGTGGGCACTATCTGAACTTAAACAGTGGCTGCAGTTATAACTGCAACTTACTAATCTTCTATCTTAAGGATGAAAACAAGTTTTAATCAGAAAATATTGCTTGATTCTTCCTGAATTTCCTTGCTCTTGACTAAAAGCAAATGTTGATTTGTATCTGAAGCATTTTTCTCTTCCAAGTGAAGTCTTCCATTAAAAACAATTACAAATGCGTAAGGAAGGCAATGTAGGTCACTCAACTTATTTTTTCTTGAAGTTTCTCTTTATTCCCTCCAAAAATCTTCAAGGAGTGGCATTGTTAGGCAAGCTCCGGAATCCAGGAGCTGTGCATTATGCTGGAGATTCACTGAGGAATGGTAGATGTCAGGAATATCTCTAACCATACCCTTTTCTTCTATTTATCCATCATGAAAATGAAAACACTGAAAGAATAAACAGAAATTTTTCATATCCTTAGTTTAATGAGAAAAATCATAAATCTTGTTACAAGTGCTTTCTTCCTTTCTTTCTTCCTTTTCTCTTTTTCTTCTGTAATGTGTCATCTCCCAACCCAGACAGTAAATTGCTTAAAGAAATTACAATCTCTGATACAAGGCCCCTGTTCTAATTTCAGAGTTACTAAGTGAACAATCTAGAAAAAAGAATTTATCTAGCAATATACTAACAGAAAATGCATCAGAAAACACCAGCATAAAAAACCAATTGATAGGAAATGTAACGATATTGTCAACTTCAGCTCAATTTTATTTTAGTTACACAAAGGCTCATGAATTCAGCACAAGCATTCACGCTATTTGTAGAGGGGATATTTCAGAATGCTTCAAATTAAGGGAGGAACATCTTCATTATTTTCAAAATCAACACAGCTCTTCTTAACCTCTGTAACCTTCTGTGGCTGGAGATTTATAGGTCCCTGTCCAGTTCGTTCCTTTTCTTGGATTATCTTGGTCACATCAGGGAATGAATATTTACTAGGATCCACTTCTAACTTCTCAACTTGTCCACTCCTGAGACAAGAGGGAAATAAAAGGAAAAAAAAAACCACCTCAATTTCAGTGTCAAATATAACAGAACTGTTTGCATTTATTATGTGATTTGATGGTTCTATTTTGGGTGTCTGCTTATAAACACACTGACTTTGGTATGAGGGTTGTTACTGAGTCCAATTAAACCACGGTTAAGAGTTCTTGTAATTTGAGAATTGATTGCTAAATAAAAACCCTGAGTGTAAACACATAAAAGTAATACAAAATCTCTAAGATTTTGTTCAAAAGAATCTTTAGTCTCTACACCTCAAAAGTTAATTTCAGATAGCTGTATTTCCCCTGATATCAGAACACGGTACCACAGCACAAATGGTTGGCTTTTGATATAATTTTTTTTTTCTCTTCCTTTTTACATAGTTCCTTCCCACTGGCTGTCTATTAATTTCTAGGTGACAGGTGCATCTTTGAAAAACAGAAATATTTTCATTTATAGAGAAAATACAATTGTAGGAACTTGTCTGCCTGTATCAGCTAATTTTTATATTTTGGCAACATGAATCCTCACCATGTTTTTTTATTATTAAAAAAATTAAGTTATAAGAAAAATCAGAGGTTTAACACAATTTTCAGATTCTATTGCTATTAAGGATACTCTTTCAGATGACACTTAGAAATGTGTACCAGCCACTCATTAAGGCAACCTATCCACATCACACGATGATCAAAGACTTGAAACATCTGTCTTGCAGCATTTAATCTGATTTCTGTTGTCTAATAGAGGAGCTCAATGATTAAATGGAAAAAAATCTAACCTGCTTTCATGCAATTTGTAACTGTTTACATGAAAAAAAAGGCAAAATGGAAATTTAATTGTACAATTATGTTTATTTTCTTCAATTACAACATGATTTGTACATCTTCATACTCGATTTTGTACTGAGTCACAGTTCCTAGCTCAGCACTAAAACAGATATGCCTCACCCTTCAGAGATGTGAGAAAACTGTTTACCCAGGAGATCAGAAAGGCTCCGTAGAAATAGAACAAACAAGGGGGACGCAAAATCACTGCATGACAGAATGCATTTTATGGATGACAACACAGGAAATGAAAATTTGTATATAAAGTTCAAGAAAAGATTTTAAACTGAAAATACACCATCTTCAATTGTTAGAACAGAGAGAGTTTTGCAGGCAAGCTTCCAGATTTAATAATCTGCATAAATCTTTTCCAAATAGTGGCGTAACAAAAATTACTCAGAGTAGAATTTTATGGGTAATGAAAACAAATACAAGAAAAGTCTTATTTCTTTACCTTGAACATTCTTCAATTTATAAAGCCAGATTTTTTTTCTAATATTTCACTATACTATTTAATGAAACACAAAATTTTCAATTTGTGGCAACATTCTGAAAAATGTTGATTCCCCAAAAGTAAAGAGCATTTTGTTTCCTCTGTAATTTACAAAATGTGCTGTGACCTGGAATCACTTTATTAGTAGCTGTCGGTGAGATCACAAAGAGAACAGACCCCTAAACTAATAATTTACCAGTAATCTCAGGCACCTCAGAAAAAGCTAAAAAAGCATAAACATAAGAATAAATTATGTTCAGCTTGTGCCTTCATCACACGAAAGAGAAGAATTTCCTGAATTTGGAATATTTCAATTACCAGTTCAAACGTTTGTTCAACAGCTCTAAAATTGTACAAATTCTCATTCGTGAAAATACAACCATGGGGTTTGACCATGCAACCTTATTGCTTAGCAGCAGAATAAACTTCAGTACTCCAGAAAGGAATTAACAGCGAGTGTCGTAAGTAACAACCCACACCAACAAGCTATGAAAAGATGATTGCATCAGCCATTCTCAGAACTGCAGCAACAACGTAATCTCGAAGTACGCTAGCAACAGGTAAGACTGAGATCAAGCACAGGTGAATTCTTCCAGAAAGGAAATGGGTTTTCATGTGCTGACATGAACATGACCAAGCATTCTATACTTGTTTAGTAAAGCTTCACAGGGGTATCCCAGCTACCAGGACACAACACCTGGCTGACAGCAAGACTCAGCTGGGCTGAAATGGGTGCAGCTCAACACAGAGCTACTGCTCTCATCACGCAATCTATGCAAAAGAGCTGGGTATTGATGGGGTCAAGGGTAACCACCTGAGCACCTTCTGAAGACACCACAAGGGTTTTTTACATGCAATTCCACCTAGCAGAATAAAAGTCATCTTGTGGCTGAAGCTCTTCCATGAGGAATGGTAAAACAGCTGTTCTGGAAACAAAAACATTACTTGAAAGACTAGCTTGAGAACATATCTGAAAATCTCAGTGTTTGAGAACTATTTCAAATTCAGGTCTAAAAATAGATAAAGTTCACAGTTTTTGGCACTTTGTCCTGCTGCTGAGTGTTCTCTACCTAAAAAATTATGGTCAAACTAGTGCACCACACAAAAATAAATGAAATCCTGTATTTCTTCCTGACATTTTTTTCCCTTTGAAAGGCTATTTCTACCTCCAAACAGTTTGACTAGGCTTTTAAAGAATATAATTAAAAGAGTTCACAATAAAGAAAGTTTTGCATAACTACAGCAGCCTCCTGAAAAATCTGGGGTCTGTGATGCACAGCATATTTGATAATTTCGTATTTCTTGGTAATTTACACTTTTATTTACACAGTCTTTAATCCCCATACTTGATATTTAAATGATTTCACAGTTACATTTCCCTGTGTCTGAATTTCAATAAAATTTAGATTGCTAGAGATTTTTCAGATCTTTAATCCAGAATATGTGGTTATTGACATGTGATTGAAAGTTTCCTTTCTGGAATCAGGATATCTAAAGATATTTAGGAGTTACAACCTTTGAAGAGACACTTTTTCAAATCTTTCAAATTGTGAATGAAACAGGACAAAAAATCATTATCACCCTAAACAAAGCACTAATAAATCCTTTTCTTGAATAAGAAAATAGCATGATTCCAGTATATGGAATGACATCTTATTTGAGAGAATAGAGAAGGATAAATCTTTATTTAGGTATGTTAAAAACTGATTGTGAATGTGGGACACTTGTCATGCTCTGGTCTCAATTTTTGAAAACACAAGCTCAGAAAAAAATCTCCTAGATAATCTAAGCAAATAATTATGATCTTTTAAGTACCTGGAAAATTAATTCCTCTTTCATTGTGTAAGAGACCTTTTAAATCTCTGTATAAGTGTGCAATCTGAAATGAAGCTCTAACTGGAGTCTTCAGAATCAGTGGGAAGACATGAATACTGGTAGAAACAAATGCATTTCTCAGGGACAAAACAACAATAAACAATAACTAACAAAGCAGTGGTAAATGTTCTGATAAATAAAAGGCTGATGATATCTATGCCATTCTGTTCTCAAAGACAAATATATTGTATGAATAGGATTAATCAGACTGAGAATGTATATATTACTAGTGTCCATGTTTCTAAAAGTTAAACAGAAAATCATAGCCTCTGTGACATTTTTTAACTTCACCATTCCACCCCTTTCCTTCTTTTGAATAATCAGTTCAAGATACTAAATTTTAAACTGACCTTGTCTGCAAGCAAGAAATATGCTCCAATACCTACAATATGCAAATTGACTCTGAATTTCTGTATGTGGCTCAAATACTATCTTATTTTCTCTCCTTTCACTGTTAAATTTGTCAGCCAAATTTGAAACCCCTAAACACTTGGGAAACATACTGAAAACACACTTTATTCTAACAAAGCTTTTTCAATGTTATGGCATGTTAGAAATACGAATGTTTAAAGTTCATCTCTGCCCTCAGACGTTTTTCCTTTTCCCATATGCACAACCAAAGATAACTTTAGACTGCAGTGATCAGAAACTAACTGAAGTGTTCTCTTGAGAATGCTTTCTCCAGAGGAGCACTTTTCTGAAGCCTTCTCACCTTTACTACAGATAAGGATTATCAGATGCCAGTGCGCAAATTAATTTTCAAATCACTTCTGAGGCACCCCACCTTTCAGTCTCCTCATTAGTCAAATGATGAAAATGTACACCCTCTACTTTGATTAGCTTCAGGCCTCTATGAGAATGTAAATGATTCCATACTTTGAGATTAATTTGAGTAAAAAACTATTTTTAACATGTTGCTTAGTCATACCTGACTACACTTTCTGGTTAGGAAGCCAATTGAATTACAGTTCCTATGATTCCTCCTTTTCCATACAATATTACTCACATTCTAAAAATTCTCAATGTCTTCATGACAGCTAGCAAACTTCATTGCCAGAAAATATTAATTCTTCAAACCATTCAATTCCCAAGATTTGTGATCTAGTCCCAGGTGTTTATCAAAGGCATTACATCTCAACAGAACTGATAACTGACTTGTCATTTGTGATCTTTGCACGCAGTTACTCATCTGTCATCCAGGCCACTCTTCAGATGCACTTGGCTTTCTTCACATTGAAATGTTTGTGCTTGATTTAGACACTGAGAATTTGGTTTTTGAAAGATCACATAAATCCTCTTGCAGTTCTTTCAGATCACTATGTCTGCAATGCTATCCAGTTTCTGACCTCATCTTACCTTCCCTTCCCAGTCCTGAGGAAATGACTCATTTTGTTCTGTATTTCTCTCCACAACACCAAGTTCTCTCCCTTTCAACTCATCACATCCGTCTGTGTAAGCTGTAGGAATTTAAGAGAGATTTCTAGCCATTCAGTCTGTGGAAAGGCACAGACACTTTGCAAGGACTGCTTCAAGAATTCAAATTAGAACTTCTCGCACACAAAGAAAAAGTCTTACTCTTATATCTACATTTTTTTCCCACAGATTTTCTCTTTGCCTCTTCCCCACCAAACTGAACCAGGGTCATTCAGTAAAACAGAGCTTTGCAGTATGCTTCATCTTCAGCAACACATATCTCAAGTGAGATAGCAGCAGAGAATTTTTAAAATAATCAGTCTTTTATTCTTTAGTTCTGTTAATGGGTCTTATAATGAAATGTTTTCTAGAAAAATATTGGAATTAAAATCCAATGTAGTGATTAAAAGCCTTCAAGTTTTCTCATTCTCAAGTTCTGAGGTAACTTAAAGGTAATTTATGTCTCTCACAATTAGTGATATTTGGCTGAAACTGGATAACCTGTTCTAAGGCTCTGTCTGAGTTCACCAGCAGACAGAGGTGGACAATCCAGCAGCATATTTTTTCTTATTTTTCTCCTTAAGAATCCAGATGAAAAAAAAACCAAACCAAACTGAAACAATCAAACAAAACAAAAACAAACCCTGCCAAAAGCCAAGCATTATTCACTGCCACTAAGAACTGATTTCAGTAGAATGTAAGTCAGATTTCCAACCTAATGTATTACATGCTATTCTCTAGAACACGTTCTGGCTTGGTCACCCAGTGCACTTCTGCATAGCTAAGAGAGGAAAAGACACAGCACAGTCAGATTTGCAATGCCTGAACTACAAAGATAGAAATCACCTCTAGCTTACATTTCTTATTTCAATATAAAAGGTGTGTATAGATCAGAACTTGCTGATTAGTTTTTAATTCTGCAGAAATTGCCACTACATTCTTCTGCCTCTTCAAATGAAACCATTCTCTAGCTACATTTCTCAACCTCTCTGTATATAAAGATCTACAGTAATTTAAAAAAAGGCAAAAGAAAAACGAGAAAGCTCAAAACATGAAAGAAAAAAGTTGTATTCTTATAACTATTTAATTACTGAAGGAATTCAGATGTGTGTATATTTACATTTAGAGACATTTTGAATTTTATTTAATTTTTTTCTTCTCCAACCCACTAAAGGAAGAATTGTCTAAAACTGAAGATATGAGACAAGGATTGCGAACTTTCTGTAACCGTTACTCTTAATATTTCCAGTAGAACTTCAAAAAAGTCAGCTTCTATCTATCTCTGAATTTCCCCTATGCAGCTGTAGAGAACTTAACTTCGGTATTTTACAGCTGAACTGTGAGGCCAGTTCCAATAAGGAATAGCACACTCAGCTACTGCATTAATAGAGGCTTTGTAAATATAATCAGTCTGTCAAATTCTTTCACAGAAACTTGCCTCTCTGAAGACTTCAAATACAGTTTTGTGAATAGTCACAGAAGTTTCTCATACATGGCAGAAGTAATGACAATATCATCATGTAATCTAGCTAACAAGAGTTAAAGAGATTTAAAGCTCTGCGTTACAGCTTGGCAGATTATATGTCTGACAGCATTTAGCTAAGACATCTGTAGCTGTCAAGTATAATCACTGTAATGAATGTTCTTCTGTAATCTAAGAGACAACTATTCAGCACATTTTTAACATCTGGCTAGTCAGCGACTTTTCAGCTAAAGAGGTCAAGACATACTATTTTTAGAAAGAATTGTAATTCAAAGACTCTTTTCCTACTTGTACTTTTGTGGTATATTTTCCTGTAATATTTTAGCCTCAAAATCTGCAGGAAGCATATTCATAAATACTTAAAACTGCATAGAAATCAAACACAAACTCTTGGAGTTTCCCTATACCACAGAATATCTTCAGCTCATCAGCTGGCAGGAAAGGGCACCATTTCCCATCATTACTTCCATGCTCCCATTATTATATAAACATTTATTATGCAGCCAATACTATAAGCAAACAAAGAGTTTGAAGAAAAAATATTTTCCTAATCCACAAGTTGTTTTATTAACTTATTTCTTGTAATGCATTTAAAGATTTAGCTGCACTTCTGTGAAAAAGCACCATTCCTTTTGCAAAGAAGAGTCACAGAACAGACTCACAGAATAGTTTGGGTCGGAAGGCAAATTTACAGGTCATCCAGTCCAACCCCTCTGCAATGAGCAAGGCGCATCCTCAACTAAATCAGGTTGCTGCTCAAAGTCCCATTCAATCTGGCCTTAAATGTTTATAGGGATGGGGCATCCATCACCTCTCTGGGCAACTGGTGCCATTGTTTCACCATCCTCATAACACAAAAATTCCTTCTTATATATTTCCCCTCCTTTACTTTAAAACAGTTACGCCTTTAAATCTGTCCCCATCTTTTTTACAAGATTATTTTTAGTATGAAAGGCTGCTAGAAGGTCTCCCTGAAACTTTATCTTTTCCAGACTGAAGAACCCAGACTCTCTCAGCCTTTTCTCACAGGACAGGTGCTCCAGCCCTCTGATAATTTTTGTGGCCTTCCTCTGGACTGGCTGAAGCAGATCCATGTCTTTCCTGTACTAAGGATGCCAGAGCTGTATGCAGAACTCCAGGTGGGGACTTGGTAGAGTAGAGCAGAGCAGAGCAGAGAGGAAGAATCCTCTCCCTCAACCTGCTGTCCATGCTGCTTTTGATGCCATCCAGGACATGGCTGGATTTCTGGCCTGCAAGTGCACACTGCCTGCTCATGTCCAATCTTTCATTCACCAGCATCCCCAAGCTCTTCTCACGCCTGCTCTCAATCCCTCCTTTCCTCAGCCTTTATTTATACCAGAAACTCACCTGACCCATGTATAACACCTTGCATTTGACCTTGTTCAACTTGATGACAAGTGATGACACCTAACTCACATGAACCCACTTCTCAAGCTTGTCCACACCCCTTTGGATGGCAGCCCACCTTCTGGCTCGTGAACTGCACCACCCAGCTGGGAGTCACCCACAAACTTGCTGAGAGTGTGCTTGACATGAAAATGTACTGGTCCCAGTATGGGCCCCTGAGGGACTGCACTTGTCAGTGCTCTCCACCCAGAGACTGAGCCATTGCCTACTGTCCTCTGGACACAAGCACCCAGCGAATAGTCCATCCCTCAAATCCATATCCTACCAAGTCAGAGAGAAGGATGGTGTGGGGAACCATGACCAAGGCCTTATAGAAGTCCAGACGATGACAGCTGTAGCTGTTCTCTTGTTCACTGATAGTCATTTGACCACAGAAGACCACTAGGCTGGCCTTGCCTTTGGTGGAGCTGTGCTGGCTGTCCTGAATCACCCCTCTGTCCGCCATGTGCCACAACATAGCTTCTAGGAGGATCTGTTCCATGATTCCCAGGCAGAGTAAAAACCTCAAAGGTGAAGCTGATGGGTCACAAGTTCCTAGCATCCTTCTTTCTACTGTTTTTAAAAACGGGTGCAATATTTCCATTTTTCCAGTCCCGAGGGACTTCACCTGATTTCCATGACTTTGCAGGTATAATGGAGATTAAGTATCCTCCATTTGACCTGGACCTTCTAAAAATATTTTAAATACTCAGTAATTAGAGTGATGCACTGTTGTAATGGATTGCTACTTAAGGAAAGGGTACAGTCCTTGAGGCTCACTAGTAATAAATTCTTGCAGGTGCCCTATCATCTTCTCATAAGGCAGATCATCCGAAAATAAGTTCATTAGTGATTTTTATCAGAAATAATAAATTAAAAGTAGAATTAATTACAACTGACTCTGGCAGAACCATTTTTTCAGTGCCCTAAATATTGAGACCAAGAACAGCCACGATCAAAAATGCCATTTTTTACTAAATGCTTAGTCTTTTTAAGAAGATTCAACACAACGAAATCAAACAAGGAAACAAGTACAACACTTCAAATGTAAACAGATAAACAGCTTAAGGAACTTTGCTGCTACAATACCTTATTCTGGTATAAATACCATTGGCTAAAGCAAAAGGAAAAGGAAAGATTAAAACATGTACCACGGTATTTGTACTTTTTGTTCAAGTGTCCATGAACCCTACCTACAGTAGCACTTACTAAGGGTAAAAACAGAAAATAGTGTATCACTGAAATCACTTGCTTTGAGCAGTCATTAATGACAAGATTTCAAGGGCTGGAGTTGACATCACATTTAATAGGATGGATCTATGTGCCAAGACCATGCAGAATTGCTTTTTGAACCTATTTACTAGAGCAGTAGATCAACTTGTATAACAATAAGAAAATACATTCATGAGAGAGATACAAAATAATTGCTTTCTAAACAGTTTCCAGAGTTAGGTTCCATAGCAAGGAGCTCTGCAGAGACCATTTTCAGTAGGTGATTTTGTTTTAGTATACACCAGTTAACAACCTGAATGAACTGATGGAAAAAAAAAAAAGATAGGCAGAAGTAAGCAGGGTTTTTTGCATAGCTTACTGAAAGAGATAACTTTTTAATAAACAGCACCAGACAGGTTATTAATCTAAAGCATTTAGACATACTTTTACTCTACACTAATCAATATTTTCATATTTTTAACAATAACCTTAAAGGAGTACATATTCTGGCATGTGAATAACACATTGATAAAAATAAAATTGATGCAGAAGATAAACAGGAATTACCTTCTCATGTTTTTTTGCTGCATATTGCAGTCAGAATGTTTAATTGAAGCTGAAACTTTCTGCTTAGCCAGGATTATTTCTTTAGCCTAAAATAAAAATAGACAAAACATAATTCTCATAAAAGTTGACACTTTTGCTCACAAGCATTTAAATAATCTTTCAAAAATAGAAAATTGAGAGTGTCTGCATAAATTTTCTCTTGTGACATTTACTCTTTCTGTTACATTTTAACACTCTTCTCTCATCATGAAACACAGACATAAGGCAAGTTAAACCAAATTATCTGAATGGAAATAGAGTCAAGCATTTATAAAATTATACATAAATGAGTATTTAAATATATACTGTTCTGTTTAGCACCATGTTAATAAGGCACATTACTGATTGCATTGCTGTTCTGGTGTCCAAGTACTTATTCTAACACTTTTATTAAAAAATCAGTTGCAGTCTGGGCTTCTCCTCACTCAAATGACAAGTGACTACAAACTCCACAAACTCCCTAAGCTCCTCTGCTAAAACAGAAATTTAGGTTCAAAGTCCAGATGAATTCCCCTTCTCAAAAAACATGTCCACCATGATATTTTGGAAGATGTGTTATTGACAAAAGGATCTCTTTCCCTTTGTAACAACAGCATGGGAGAGGGATCCCCTAAGCATTCAAAAGAAGGAAGAACAGGAACTACACCAAATAGTTCATTTATTGCATTTTATGCACTGTTTCATAGTGCAATTGATTTGAGAGCAGTCTGCTCCAGGAGCCTTGTAAATTTAATCTCCATTCTGAACCTCAAATGATATAAAGACAAAATCTGTAGCTTCTGTCATCTGTTTCTGGAATTCAGTGTGCAGAGGCTGAACCCCTCTTGTTTCTTTCTACCTTTCCTCTTTTCAAGTGTCCTTTTTAATAGAAATTAATTCAGTTGATCCCCTTGAGACTCATGCTCCTTATTTTGTCCTCAGAGCACACCATCAAGGATGGTGAAGAAATGTGCTGATTCTGAACTCCTAAGAAAATACATCCCTGAGAAGTACTGACTTTGGAACTTAGGGGAGGGTTAGGATTTGCCTACTGTGGGCTCAGTAGAAAAATAACAGTGTGAAATTTGAAGCCTGTAGTATAGAGGGAAGTGAACTAAGTTAATATAATGAAACTTTCTCAAAGTTATTCTATGATACTAATATTTATGATACTATGATTTCTAATATTTACATTTTTGTGTACAGTTTTGGGGACTACAATATAAAAAAAGACATGAAGCTATGAGACAGAATCCAAAGGAGGCTGAAGGATAGCGAAGGGTCAGAAGGAGAAGACTCTCTTTATGAGATGGAGGGGAGGCTTAATTGAGGTCTTCAACATCCCAATGAAAGAAACAAACATCCTCATGAGAAGAGGAGAAGCAGTCACTGATCTCTTTTCTCAGGTGACAGTGACAGGAGCCAAGGGAATGGCCTGGAGTTGTGTCAGGGAAGGTTTAGGTTGGGTATCTGGAAAAGGGCCTTCACCCAGAGGGTGTCTGGACACTGGAACAGGCTCTCCAGGGAAGTGGTCACAGCCCCAAGCCTGACAGAGCTCAAGAAGCACTTTGACAATGCTCACATGGTGAGTAACATGGTGACTCTTAGGGTGTTCTGTGCAGGGCAGAAGTTGGATGGGCTCCATCCAACTCAGCACATCCAATGATTTTATGATTAATTAGAAAACTGAAAATGCACCCCTTTTAGGATCATTACCAAAGGATTCTAGATATAGATGTTTTAAATCTGGAATATATTTGAGCAAACAGAAGGAATATGTGAAAGCTGTATTTGTATTCATATCTTCAGTTCACCTTTTTTTCTTCCTACAATGGCTTTGTTATTCTACAATGGGAATTCCTCTGAGTAACAGATTTTCCTGAAAACAACTTTATGCTGAAGGATTATTAGATTTCTAGAGTTCCACACCTGTGTCTCCACATGCCTTTGATGGTAATGAAATATTACCACATTTACCATACCTACATAAGTGAGAATTATATAAAGTAATTCTATCAACACTGGCATGCATAATACACATCACTCCTATTTTTAGATTAATTAAGGAATCTAACTCTCATTGATCTTTAAATTTCTAATCACTTTTGAAAGTCCGGGCAATAAAAAGCTTTCAGCATTTATTTGTGACTGATAATACAATAAAAAATTTTTCAAAAGTCCAAATTTTTCTGACTCACTAAATTAAGAAAAAGAAAGTTTTAAAACATGGCAGAAAATGTCTCAGAACCCTAAATAAAACCTGTTTATTAATAATACTAGGATTTGATGCTTTTACTCAGGCAGTAATTAAAATGCTGGTGTAATCTACTAATCACATTTTATGAAATCATCTATTTAATATGCCAATTTTAGTCAAAATTCTCTTAAAGAATCTCCCAGTTTTCATTTTCTTGCATCGTCTACTAAGATGATGCTGCCAGAGCACAGAGGTTCAAAATCTGAGAAGATTCATGTCAAAAATATTTTTCCCCAGAACATGAAGTATGTGCAATGTAGTCACTATCAATATCTTACTCATGCAAAATCTCCATACAAATTATTATTGCAGTAAAAACACTACTCTTTAGAAATGTCACTGTATTATTTCACTGACCACTGTGTCCTACAGGTTTTTTTGATGACTTTCCAAAAAAATGCTGGTAAACACTGCCTTAGAAAGGCACGCATTCTGTGGCGACTTGTTGTATAGCAAGTAATATGGTTAAAAATATGTTTCCAGTAATGAATGTGAAAATTATTCCTTTATTTTATTTCATGTGGAATTTATTATCTATCTCCAATATCTGTGGTGTGGCAAGGTCATCACAGAGGCAAGGAAAGAGGTGTTGTTTTTGTTTTAAAGACTAAGAAACCATAAACAGGCTCAAAGATAAATGGTGAAAGGTTTATTAACCTCATCAGAAACTCACTAAAACACATAGAATTAATATAAATTTCTGTTGTGTTACCAAGAAGAGAGAGATATTTTTAGGATACTATTCCATGAAGGTTATTATAGGAGACTTTTTTTAGATTAGGGGACAACATTTCAGTTATGTAAGGAATGGGCTACGCCATTTATCTAGTTGCAAAAAAAAAAATTTTTTTTAACTGGTATTTAGGAACAAAAGGATAAAATACAGTATAATATAGTCATTAAGCTTGCTTGTTACTGATACAGCCTGAAAGAAATTGAACGTATCCTAGTCTTCCTATTATCTTACTAAGAGGAATTCCCATTAAGTTGGTGATCTCAAACTAATATTCTGAAGTATTGATAAAATGAGCCACAATATTCTGCAAGAAAAGTATCTACTGGATTTCCTGTCATCAATCATTATTCATTTACCTTTTTTCCTATCTTATATCTCAGTAATAATAATAAGAAGAAATTTGTATGGATCGAGATCCTCTGAAGAAGATCTGTGTCCTAAAACTTTAAACTGAGCACTCTATTTCAGTCCTAGGGGAAGAGAACAGATTCTTGGACTGTAACAAAGAACAGCCATTTTATATTATAATATAGAACAGTCATGTAACAGTAGGCTAGTATCCATTACATGCAAGTGCAGTGAGGTAACACAAAGCTATCTTTGGTCAGCAAATCCATGAAGTTCACAGGATCACAGAATGCTGGAGAATGGCAGGGATGTGTGGAGGTCACCTGCTCCAAGCCCCCTACTCAAGCAGGGTCCACTTGAGCCAGTAGCTCAGGGCCACATCCAGATGGCTTTAAAGTATCTCCAGGGACGGAGGATTCACAACCTCCGTGGGTGAGCTTTGGAGGCCCCATCACCCTCACAGTAAGAGTTTCTCGGCGTTCAGAGGGAACTCCTGCATTTCAGTCTGTGCCCACTGTCTCTGATCCTGTCACTGGGCACCACTGGAAAGAGCCTTTGCACCCTCCCTTTAGGTATTTCTGTACTGATAGGATCCCCTCGAGCCTTCTCTTCTCCAGGCTGGACAGTCTCAGCTCTCTCAGCCTTTCCTCACAGGAGAGGTGCTCCAGCTCCTTGACCAGCCTTGAATCCTTTGCTGGATTCTCTCCAGGATGCCCATGTCTCCCTTGCACTGGGGAGCAGCACTCCACCCATGTGTCTCCCACCATGCTAAACAGGGGGAGGATGGCCTCCCTCCACCTCTGGCAGCTCCTAGTGCTGCTCGGGACACAGATGATGTTCTTTGACAGAAGAACATCATGTTCAACTTCGTGCCAACCAAGACTCCCAGGTGATTTTCTGCAAAGCTGCTTTCCAGAATCCACTGACAACAAAAACACTGTGCAGCATTCCATTCATGCATCTCTCGTGTATCCAAGCTACTCAGGCAGTTTTAACCAAACCAAGGCCAAGCTGAGAACATCTACCCAGTTATTCTATAGTGCTGCTTTCTCCTCATGTTTTACAAATATCTGAGAATCGTGTATTCTGAGATGAAGTATGCTCCAGAGCCTCAGGCTAGGCAAAATATGTAGGTGTAGCTAAAATATCAAGGTAGGTTAAATATAAAGTTAATAATGGAATAAAGGTAGTTCTCAATCACAATATGAAAAGAGAATATTCATTTTGCTGATTTAGGTATGATTTTATAGGCAGGCAGCAGAGTTAATATATATCCAGAGACACCTGGAAATATTTACATTTTCTAAGGCATTGTTCATCCACAAAGGGAGTAGCAAGATGTATGAGTAATAAAAGCAGGGTATGGGACACAAAACTGACTGTACTTCAAATAACCCAAAGACAAGTAGCTATTAAACAAAAAAAATCATTTACATTTGAAAATCATACTATCCAAAATGGAAAATGTCAAGGCTTCCTTTTTAAACAAATTTATGGAAACGTAAATTCTCATGAGTGTATTTTGAACATTCAGAAAATATCTACCTTAGACAAAAAAAGAACAATTTTCAGTAGTCTTACAGTTTTTGGCAAAAATGCATGTTTGATGCTAGAGTGACAGTCTGTGATTTGATGAGGGTCTGTCCTCATAAGGACAGATGGTATGGGACTGGAGTGTAGAAGGGCACATAGAAGGCAATAACCACAAATGGAAAAAGACAAAAGTTAGAGCTACTAGATCCATAGTCTTAGAATTAAATCAGGACACAAGGAGAAAAAAGGACCCCATATAGCAGGTGAAGCTATTTCAGCTAAATAGCTTCTTCCTTCAGAAGAAAATGCTGCATTTGATATATTCCTGTGAACTCTCACATGTCTCCTAACCTGACACAACAGAGAAACTTTCTAAAAGCAACCAACCCTCCCAAGGCATAAAAGCAGAAGATGCTGCAGGTGATTAACTTCGCCCTCAGCACCCAAAACTCCACCATATAATCCATTCTCATCCCTGGGACTCCACTTCCCTAGAACTCCCTGCTCCCTGTCTGCTCCAAGCAGCTTCAGTTGAAACACCATGTTGCCACAACCTTCTTGCTCTGTGGTCACAGCAGTTTGTACAGCTGGTCAGGAGATCTGTTCCAGCCAGGCAGAGCATGAAGGGAAAATGAATCAAGCAACTCTTTTACCAAACACAAGACATGAGAGTAGTGCATCATCCCTTTATTTAAACAAGTATGCAACCTTCATACGTATGTGTGCCACACAAATTCTAATAAACGGATTTTTTCTTATAATTTCACAAGTGCATAAAGGAAGTATGCATGTGTTTATTTTCATTATTTTAAAAAACTATCCTCTTACAGATTTGCATAATACTGCATGTTTGGCATAGTCTCTTTTAGCATATAAAAAGCTGGTTTTGTTTAAAGTAAAGGAAATACAATTTTCTATTAATACAGATTTTAATTATATTCCTTTAGAGGGATTTTAAATACTAAGGCTTGGCTCTGCAATTAAATTGTCTTTATGCAGTGTTCCTTTTTTGGAAAATACGCCCTGATGGGAAAGGCTAAACTGCATCTTTAGCAAGCCAGATGTTACCTGTAAATCAGAAACATTCCCAAAGTACTCACAACATTTAAGGACTTTCTTATGATGTCTCCTATTTTGCATACCTTTGGCATGGTGACAACTAAATGACCAGTTGTTTGTGATCTTTTAGCAGAGCTGCTGTCTGGCTTCACTTCCTCAGGAAGCACAAGCTGAAATGGCTATAAGACAACATAAAATTGAAGTAGATCATGCTCTTTTTTTTTTTCTTTCTTTCACATGGACAGAATAAATACAAAACCACCACTATTACATCCTTTGATTTTAAGGAAACTGCAGGTCTAAACGCTTTCACTTTATGTATGATATTACTAAACCTAACAAATTATGCTAAATAGCTTTTGCTTACAAGTAGAGTCAGATGTATGTTTCTGAATTGCTGCCATTCCTGAAGTGGCATTTCTAAAGAAGGTTATAAAATGATGCCTGACTTATATTAGCAATTAAATGAGAAAGATTATCCAGTCAATTTAGATGTAAAGCAATTCTCAAGTTTTGTTTATGCAGTTGGCTCAGTTAAAAATAGGATTTTGGTTTACTGTGGAAGTACTTTGAATTTTTTTTTTTTAAATTATGATAAAATTAAAGCCACCGAGAAGAGAGAAAACTGGAATGACATTTTAAATGCCCTTTCAAAAGAATATACATCCATTGGTTTCTGTCAGCTATAAATTCCAGATTGTGAAATGGCTAATTTCTAGCCTAGGGCAACTAGGAAGCTCTCTTCTAAAGTGATTTATGGTACACTGTGTCGGGGGAAGAAGAAGGCAGGAGAAAGAAAAGTGAAATTTTCTTTCAGGCTTTGTACATCTTTTGGTTAGGACTTCCACAGTTTATGTGTGGTTCTAAATGATGTTGGAATTGGAAGAACACTCTCTCTGCACAGATGCAAATGACTGGTAACTTAGAGAAGCCAGACCCAGAGCCCTAGGAATAACTATGGCAAACATTAACCCATGATGTGAAATGAATATAGTAAGAAATCACAAACCTTTCCCTTCACCAGTACTCGTATGTAAGTTGGCTGCACATCAACATCAAGTAGAGAAGTGTCCAAATGTCTTCAGAATGAAATATAAATAAATTAATCAATCTACAATAGATTCTACAGCTCTTTCAAAATTTCACCGTTTATAAAGCACAAGCTTAAATTTCAGTTATTCAATTTTCCAAAATATTACTAGGATTTAAAGTTTTGGGAAAAAAGACCCCATGATCTTCCTGAGAATATCACTTAAAATATTGTCTAAATTCTGTCAAGTCCATGACATCAACTACTGTATTACTGCAATAATTCAAAATCAATGAGGAAAACAAAAAGGTCTTTCATCTGTTAGTTCAGTGCTTTATATTAATATGAAAATTAATCTACATGCTATTAAAAATAATGAAAATACTTTGCTACTTCTCCTTCTGAAGGTTTTATTACTAAAATTATAACAGAAATTCTCCGTTTTGTACAGAACCTGCTGGAAAATAATGAACAGATATACTTTCCATTCCCAGAAAACACAGTAATTTTAAATCTTTCCAACAAAATTTGTGACCTGCAAAAGCTCCACTTTTGCATCTGCTCTTCACTATCTGACACCTGATGAGACTCATTGGAATGCACAAATATGTATTTACCATTTCCCTTCTTTTACAACATCACAGGTGAATTTTTCAAATGTTTTAGTCTGCATTTCTTACAAGTGAGTACATAGTATTAAAATATGGACTACCCAGGGTCCCAAAGTGTTCAAGAAATGACTGTACGTGGCACTTAAAGCTGTGGTGTAGCTGACAAGGTCATGATGGGTCAAAGGCTAGACTTAATGATTTTGAAGTTTTTTCCAACCTAAATGATTCTGTGATTCTGTAGTACATCCAGCAATTCATTGCACCTGAAAAGATTTTCGGAGGCTCCAGAAAAAGATCCGTATCTTACAAGTCAGAAACATGAAGCAAGCCTCTTCTGAGAGAAATAAATTACTTTCAAGGGAAGCACTCCTGGCATGAATAGTATTTCTGTGCTGTAAAACTAGTTCAAGTTTTATGTAACAAGTCTCCATTATGGACAGATAAATTTGTGGGTCCCCAGCTCCTTCCTGAAGAATGGAAAAGGTAATTTTAATGCTTAGCAGTATATGTACTATCTCCTTGTCATATTTTGCCTGGTTCAACCAAATTTCTTCTGACCAATGCTCTGGTACATTTCAAGAACAGGCACGAGCCAGACTCTTTCCACTAATCAAGGAAAATAAGTCAAGGCTACTCTACTCTGTCTAAGGGAGAAGAAGTATTTAATTAGAAGCACTTTCAAAAATCCCACTCCCTTACAGCCCTTATCTGCAAAGCAAGAATAGAAAAGATTTTACATATTTATAAAAGAACAGGTGAGGAAGACACCTGCCTGTGGACTGCAGAAAACATCAGTTCCCAAAAGGATTTTTAGACACAATCTCCATTCAAGATTAACAGAACAGTCTGAAGGGTATTTGGCTTATTCAGCTTCACTTCTTTGGCACAGATTTTGAGATTAGTTCTATTATCCACTACATTATTTCTTTTCTTCTTGAAAAGTTCCCATTACAGAGAGCAGTACAATTGAAACACTGTATTACATCTTATGAGGGGCAAAAATTAAGGGGGGAAAAAGATCTGACCTGTAAACAGCGAGATCCAAGATGATCTGGTTATTTTCTTCATCATCTTTCAAAGAGAAATTAAGCCTAATAACAATAACAAGAAACACCTCCAGGATAAATACTACTGGAATGAATAAGCAAACATTACAGCATGAACAGTTCAAATGTTAGCATTTTTAGATGAATACAAACACTATTTAAACAGTATGTCATATGATCATTTAGAAACAATTGTAATTTGACCCATGAAGAGAAAAAAAATCCTGACATTTGACCCAAGGTCATTCCTACATTTATCTTCTGCTCTCCCTACTCAAACCACAAGAAAAAGAAAAAAAATCCTCTGCTGAAGGTCATTTAAAATTAAGCTCATTCTGACAATGCAGAACGAGAGACATCTGCTGGTGAAACCTGTCTGCTCTATTACATCTTCATTGAAAAAAACAGTTCCAAAATGCATGAAAAAGAGAGAACTTTATAATTCTAACCTTATGGTAAGTTTTAAAAAATGCACTTTTTTGATAGTAATTAATTTGCCCTAAGTATAAATAGCTGTGTATTTCCAAAGTAAAACATGATTTGCATAATATCCTTGATTCTATAGGCTTTATATTTGTTGAAAATAAGCTTGTAGATTGTATTAGCTGCATGTTTGTGATCTGCTGGCTGTGTTCTTAAAATTAAAAATTACTCTTACCAGTTAGAAATTAATGTTATCTATTACTACAACTGTAAGGAGATCTAGTTTAGACTTAAAAGTCTGCTCATATGTTCAAACATTTTCCATATATGAAAGTAGAGAAAAAAACTAGAATGAAATTACCTGCAAATTAGAAGCTTTTGTAAAATTAGTTATTAGTATAAAATGAAAGAATTTTGCTTAATATAATGTATCTGAGCTATTTCAGTGACATTAAAATACTTAGATAAGTTGGGCTCAGGTAATGGAAGGATACTCAAATGTTAATAGAATAGACAATAAATTTCTTCAGCAATAAAAATATTTGCCAGACATTCTTTTCACTCTTTGCTCTCCTATATTCTGATACATTCAATTTGCAGGAAAGTTTACAGGGGTCATAGTTTACAAGTATTTTTAATGGAAAAGTGCAAAGAATACAAACCAGCTTTATTTCCTGTTCAGGCTTTTTGAATTACTGCATCACTGATTTTAAGAAGCCACTAAAACATGAAGGGTGAGCAAGAGGACAGAATTATAAAATTTTCCAGGAGGAATCTTAATTAGAACTGAAGAGGAGAAATAGTCTGTCCTTAGCAGCACGCAGTCATTCCTCTTGCTAACTTTCCAAAAGAACAGCAGAGAAGCTTGGACATTTTTATGGACATGAGATTTCCACATTGAAGTGAAAACTTTGGAGAACACCATCTGCTTACTTGTATCTCTTTCTTTATGTCTCTCCAACACACTGCCAGATTGCACTGAACAGCTGTGACATTCTTGTTGAAGCCATGACAAAAATGCTCATTGGTCTGGCTTTATGTGGGTACATCCACAGACTAAATTCAGAAAACTTGGGTGACACAAACAGGGATGCTACTAACAGTGAACTCTGTTTATTCTAAAAAAGATAGACAGAGATTTAGTCTAAAGGTCTCTGCTTTTTAGAGGCACAATCAACTTCTATTAACACAAGATTTTAATTATTTTAGGCTTGTCTTTTTTGGATTAGAAAATTTTAATTTTTTTTTTTTCAGTCAACACATTTTTACTGAAAAAAGTACATCAATACAACATAAAGTATCTCCTGGTACAGGCAGACTAAATATGGCTCAACATGACACTAAACATGACATTAAACCCTTCCACTAGTTTTAATTCTTTCTGTTCTACTGAAAATTGTGCACTACAAATAATTCCTTGAATTTGCAAGGATTTCTAAATTTCGAAGACTTAGAAAGCAGTCTTCATGCTAATGTTAAGCATGTTCATAGATTTGGTTTTGCAGCTAAATCTGTCTTAAATGAAAGAATTTCTTCAGAGGACAGCAGAGAGAGGTAAGTGGCCACGCTCTCATGGTCTCCTGCAGGAGGCCCTATGGGGAGCTGTTTATAAGGAAATAATGTTGCACTAAGTCTCCCGCTTTCCCTTAGAAAATGAAGGTTTGGTTCACGTAAAATCAATGGTTATCCCTGGAAACTCATTCCAAAACACCCAAAAAACCCAAGTTCCTCTGTCAGTGGTAAAATACAAGACACTTCCCTGTGTTCCCAGCCTCTGCTGCTGGAGACCTCACTCAGGGTCACAGGGCCTCTTGCCACAGAAGCTGATTGTCCTTCCCAATTCTGCCAGTTTTACACCTGGCATCACAGGACAGAATGATTTTTGTCCATAAATATGACTGGGATGTATTTTTTCACATTTAAAGTGGCTTCCCATATACATTTATCTTCAACAGTTAAACTTTTTACACTATTAGCAAGATGCTTCAATAAAGAGCCTTACTATAGAAGGGAAAAGACTAAAATATCTTGTATCTTTTATAGATAAACAAGCTCTTCAATCTTTAAAGTCAAAGATGTGAAATTAAACATCTTCAGCACTTAACTCAATGAAAACTGATTCTTTCTTCAGCATCAGAATATAAATTTAGAATACAGTTTTCCCACAAGGAATGTAATACTGCAACAAGAATTTCTCAGCCCTCTTATTTTTGGATTGTCACATCTATTGAAATAGTTGCCCAAATCAACTACAGAGAGATTAGACTGTTTAACCACCTCCTAACCTTACATACTTAGGCACATTCACATTCAGAACTTTTCCTTCTGCAGTGACCAGTGTCCAAGTGGTCTTCTCTCTCTTTTTTGATTCCCTTAACAAAACAAAAAGAAAAACTGTTTATGGTTGATCATTAAAATGTTGCATTACTATGTTTAATAGCAAAAATAAAGAACAGTATGGCAAAAATTATCTGGTATTTGGTGTTAAGGTTACAGTTTAGTTTAGGAACAAAACAGATTGCATTGAAGCTCCAATTGCACATTAAGAGCATCATCTAAAGATGAGCAAATAATTTATAAGGTCATGTCTTACATGGACAGCAAATTTTTCTGCATGTTACCATGTCTATTATAGGAGAGAAATATATTGTATTATCTGGTATACCACAAGAAAACTATGGATGGCTTTAGTGCATGAAATGGGACATTTTTCTAGTTAGGAATGGTCAAACTCATAACGGGGTGTTGCCACTGATAACTGGTTTGATGTGTGGGCAAGCAATTCTAAAGAATTTTTATTCATGCTCATTTGATTACGCCCACTGAACAAGTGCTTGACCTACCTCCAAACTGCATCTGTCTCTCAATTACTAATTTGCTCTAGAAAAAAGAATTTTAATGCTCAAAATATTCCAAGAAACATCAAATAGGATACAGTAGGACCAAAGCAAAGACATGTAGATTATTTGTTAATGCATATATTAAATTTTTATCGTGTTCATTGTTCAAAAAATGCAATACATACTCCTGATGTATTGATGATGTACTGATATATTACTTTAATATTCACTATCCATTTCCAGCTGTTAGCAATTAAATTATATCTGACTTTAATTTAATACAATCAACCAGCTACGATAAATTTATCCGCCTAAACAAAGTAGGTCACAGTAAGATCATTAAGACTTGTAATATTGGTATTTTCCTGCATAAATGTTTAGATTATGAGCAAGGAAAGGAAGAGCAAGGACTCCTAGTAACATGAAAAAGAAAAGTCTCCTTGCATCTCAGTAAAAATATGGAGTTTTCTTTAAAAATACAGCACCGTAATTGTCAAGAGCATTAATCTGCTCTTCAGCTGCTCAGGATAGTGGGTATGGACACTTCAGCCAGCATATCAAAAAGGAAAATGGTTCTCAAATTAACCCCAACAACAATCCGTTGCTTCTTTTTTGATTAGGAACCTATTTCTTACTCTAAGTTCAAGGTTATGAGAATGTTAAATCACTAATGACAGATATAAAATATTCTAGATCTACAACACCTTGGGGGGAAAAAAAAAACATAAATATGTTTGGTCTATAAATACAATGGATTTGAAGAAATAAAAACACTTAAATAGATCTACTGGAATAACCACATAAAACACATTTCTGTTTAAGAAAGACAATTATCCAAGTGTTAAACACTACTCTATAATAGAAATCAGCTTTCATGTGGGATTTGTGGCCTGCTGGTCTCCACACTTGAATTCCTAGACTTGGCACTTAAATGCAAAGTAAATGAACCACCATTCTGTTCTAAAGATGTTCTCAAAAACACCTCACAAATTCTATTTGGCCACCTGTTAGCTTTTAATAATCTGCTCCCAGATGAAATTGTCTATTCATGTGAACGATTTTAAGGAGATACTGTGAATCTTTCTCACCAAAAATAAAGTCAAAATGAGCCATGAAAGGATTTTTAAACCCTTTAAATACCTTGGAAATTTAGAAAAATCCAGAAATTAATTATTTTATAACACTATTCAGACTGTCTTTGAATCTTTAAAGGGAAGCATTTGGAACACATTTGCTTTTGACTAGAGCAAAGCATTTCCAAACACAGCAAAACTCAAACTGGCTAGAATCTGAGTTTCACAGTGGTCCTTCCAGGAAAGTGCTAGAACTTGAATTAATAATAGCAACAAGTTATGCACATTTCCAGATTTCTTGGAGAGTTCCCTAGGACTGACTTTTTCAATACTTAGCCTTGACAAAAGTTTTAGGAACCAAGACTTTAAAAAGAATAGCTAAAAAATTTCTCTGGCACAAATTATGTTATACAAGTAAAAGAGAGAAGAAAAAAAAAAGAAAAACAAAAATACACTGTTTCCAATGTCTGTGGAACTGATAAGCCAGCAGCAATAAAATACTGTGGGTTTTTTTGCTAGTATCTGCATATATTTTCTGTGTTCAGCCAAATCAGCATCAAATTTATAGTTTTAAAGGCTTTTCAGGGACCTGACTTCTTCAGATCCACCATGCCAAATGGCACAGATAAAAGAAAGAATCTTATTACTCGTGACAAATATCTTTGATAAAGTACGAGAAAAAAAATTTCTCAGTTACATGGAAAATGTGTCTGAAATACCACTTGTGAAAAAACCTTGTAGCATGGCCTATGTGGCATTTACATAATGTAATCAACACTATGGATTAATGTTTTTAGCAGAATGTTAAATGTTGAACTAAACAAAACAGTTAGCTGACAGAAAAGTGAAACTTCTGAATGCCACAATATGAAGCTGAAAAAACCAATTACATTTAGATACTCTGAGGAAAAAATAAAATAAGAAGAACCTAAATGAAGTTTAGAAAATGAAAGAAAACAAAATGAACACTCTATTTAGACTGTATACGCCCATTTTAACTAGCAAGAGGGATTTAGGCTGTCAGTTCTCTATAATATTTAATGTCAGGCAATCACCCACCACTCAGGCAGGTGACCAGGCAACTGACCAGGCAATCTCTGTAGCTTTGAAGATTTCTCCTTCTTCAATTCAAACAAAAAATACCTTTTATTGTCTTTAGCTCTCCGTTTTTCTTCAATATATCTGTGAGTTTCTAATCTGGATTCTGGAGTGTATGGTGTAGGCTCCTCCCAAAATTTTCTGTCTTCATCATCATCTTCAACTGTTGTGCATCCTTCCTGCTCTCCATCTCCTTCCTCCTGATTGGGTTGTTCCTGTGGCGAGTCTGGGCTATACAAGATCACTGAAATATTATCCCAATGAAATGAAGGAAGAGAAACTTGCTAATAAATTACTGCAGTAATATTCTTTCATCCCAATACTAACTGAACATAACTAACACTATTACAAGAATGGTATCATATATTTGGAAAACATTCTCTGCTCTGCTTCTTCTGTCAATCATCAAAGCATATTTTGACATAATGCTTTTCATTTACCTGACTATGAAGAATCAGTATGGCTATACCTAATCCCCTGAAAACCCCACTAGATAGTTCAACAGATTTAACTTCAGAAAAAGAATTTCAGATACCCTCACAGCTTTCAGGTGAGAGAAAACCTTCAGTCCATGTGGTGTTTAAGAACTCCCAATATCAGGCAGCAAGAGATTAGAAATTTATAAAGTAGCGATGAGCATCTCCTTAAATGCAATCTTAATGCCTGAATAATTTCTACCTACCTCTAAGCTCCTGTAAATCTCTATCGGTAGAGAGAGAAAACTAAATTTATGATACAGGTGTGATCTGTGAGGACAAAGTTCTGCAGGCAGCTTCATGAAACAGTTTCTACTGGATTAAAAATAAGATGGGTGGTAAGTGCAGTAGAAGGTGACCCCAAACAAAAATCCTGCTGCTGTCCAGATAATATCAGCTATGTGAAGTGGAAGAAGTAGGAAAATCAACACCAAAGGCCTGCAGTATTCCATTTCAGTCTTCAGATGTTATAATGCTAAAGCAAAAGCAATTATAGGTAAACAGCTGCTTTCTCTGGAAGCCCTGCTCTACCCTAAATAACAATTTCCAGCTGTTCTCTGGAAAGAAACTATTAATTACACTATTTTGGCACCCATACACCTTAGCTTGGAGTTTTGGGAGAAAAAATTCTATTGAAGTGTGTCTGCAGGTCAATAATAAATTATTTTTGCAACTAATTATATTTTTCATTAGAGATAATATGCATGAGGAGAAATAACTCTGCTTGAATCAACAAAAAAGATGAACAGAAATATTTAAGTGGATTTATATAAACTCTTTAATGAAAAAAGCCAAACTTGTGAATAAAGAAAAAAAACTTATGTTTACTCACAAACTGCTGTTGTTTACTGTTACCTGTCAAATCCAAGCTCAGAGTCCATCTGTTTCTGTTTCTCATCCTTTCTTTCTTGCATCCTTCTTTGAGCCTCTTCCTTTTCTCTGGCCCTTTTGAGAATGTAAGCTTGTTCCTGTTCTCTAATTTTCCATTTCACTTCTGGATAGTGTTGAAGTGCTTTAATCCTCTCTGAACGTTCTATTTCTTTACTATCCAAATACTTCCCAAAGGGGAAAAAATCAAGATAAGTATGGGAGAAATTATAAACATATTCAAATAAATAAACCTATTAGACTGTAGTTTAGTTTTGATAATTAAGTTCTGTCTATAATTAGAAGTGCATCTTTCACATATCAATAGCACTATGTAAGTTATACTTTATTACAAAGAATTAACAATAACTTGCTGTTCAGATCTGAAAATGGTTTTGTGTGTCTAAGATCTGCTTTTAGCATCTTCCAGGAATTTTAATTAATCTAATTAGACTATACAGTAGAGAAAGTCCCTTCAGCCATTTCTGGCCTATGTCTGACTTTGATTCAACCCAAAATTATTTCTTTTGATGTATAAGTTTATTGCCAAGTTGAATCAAGTAAGTTGAATCTGCTCTTAATAAGTTAAGCAGTGTTTGTGCTTCTCTGAGGAAAATTGTGAGAATGTATTTCAGGCCTGAGACTGTTTCACTGACAGGAAATCCTTTCATCAGTTCAGTCACAGCACAAAACCACAATCTCAACGTTTCTATTTGCAGCCAATGCAATGTAGTGCAATTTTGCACCAACTTGTATTTTTTTACTGTCCTACACTGCAGGTTTAATACATATTGTTGGAATGGCACCAACAATCCATTAATTTTCTGCAATGGTGTTAATAATGTAAAAATAAATTCTATATAACAACCATGACAAAGAAACCTGTCTGAACTGTACAATACATCTATTTGGAAAAAAAAAATTTAAAACTTTGTTAAAGAAGCTCCCATAAAAATCACAGAAAACTTAATGAATAATTGTAGTTCTATCAGAACAGAACCAATTATTATCATATTATTTATTGCAGTCATTTATTCTTTGGAATAGAATTTAATTTCCTGTGAACATTTTAAAAGTCTATTAGCTTTCCAAAAGCAGGTGTTTATTTTGTTTAGGATAAGTATGTTCAGTAAAGAGTACTCATGTTTTATTTAGATTTAAATTTATGTTTTAAAATCTTACTTTTAATTGATGAAGAGTTGCCACTACAAATTGTCTATAACCATCAAATTCAGTACATGGGTTACCCATTAGAAATAATTCCTTCAGATGAATATTGCATTTTAAGGATTCAATACTTGAGAGTTCACCAATGAAATTCGCTGTCAGATCAAGTTTCTTCAATTCTTCACAGCCTGTTTGAAAGAAATCTTAATTCAATCTGTCCATAACATAAATGTACACATGCTATACATACACACACACTTACACACTTGGGTATGACTGTCTCCATTTGTGTACTGCAAACTGGTTTCATTCTATCAGAACACATCATTTCCTAGATCTTTCTGAGCAGAAGTGTGACTCACGGGTCGAATTTACGAGCTTACATTATTTACAGGAATAAAACAAACTCAGTAAAGTATAAAATACCATACATAACATGATTGGTCTTATCAGTATCAAAACTTTGTGAGCATTTCATAGATGAGCTTTTGCATATTTAATTTTCAGATAAGCTGGATTTCATTTTTAATAGTCTGATTGCTTTGATACCCCCTCTCAGCTAAGTCTCAATCATATGGCTAAAATCCAATCCTATTGCTTAAAGACTGCAGGATCAATTATGAGTGTTAGTTCTGAGTATGGTTAATCTCTGTTAATATTATTCAAGTACAAAGATAAGATTTCCCAAAAACTTACTGCAAGTTAGGTTTTCCTAACTTTCTGTGGACTCAGCTGTTATTGTATATACTTTATCATTGGTAAAATTGCAAATACCGGTGAGAAAGTGTTTGTACTAAACTGATCACTTACAAACAGAAACTCTAAAGTAGGTAACTAAATGCTCTGGAAAATCTGATCTTTTGATTTATCAGCCTCCCCTTTGATCATAATGTGCCCATGAATCATAACCTTGACTCTAAGAGTAAAAAGTTTAGCTGAGAGCAACCTCAACCTTGATTTACATCACTGTAATCACTTTCCTTTCCTGGTCTATTTGTTAAATTTTATGCACAGCTGAGCTGTAAGAAAGCAAACAATGTAGAACAATTTATTAGGGGATTTAAATAACCCAAATTTATCCAAGGGTTAATCCCAAAGGTTGAAACTCTTAAGTAAATTACAAATCACAGTAATGAATAATGCAGCCTGACAGATGAATTTAAAATTTAGTGGCATGAAAACAAATGCAAATTTCTCAAATAATTCCCAAATATGTACTACACTACCTTCTCCTTCAACTTTTTCAAATTTGTTTAGACTATTTGCCTGTTTCTTACTTAAGCCATCCTTTTGAACCAGCTTGCAGACTTAAAAACACAAAGTAAATGAACCAACCACCCAACTAAACAAACAAAACAAAAATGAAACCCAAACAGACAGACACACACACAAATAACCAACCCACTGACCACCAGTTTGTTTGGGTTTTATTTTAACTGTCGTTGTGTCAAGGTGGATGTGTTAAAGATTCAGCAAGTGGCCTAAGCAGAACTGAGAAACAGAAAACAATCAAGTAATAAATTATTAAAGTAATAAGGAATGTGTTTATGGGTCGCTCCAAGCCTTAGAATCTTGGAAAATCCCAAATTTTGCACATGAAATGTGCATAAGTGATAGGATAAAGACAGATAAAACAGACAGAATTTCAAGCAATGAAAGAGAAAAAAATCCTCTGAAAACTTCTTCTATAAAAACCCCAGACCCTCAGTACACCTATGCTGAGCACACACACCTTCTTGTGTGTGACATTTGATTTCTGAAGATGAAACATTACCCGGAGACATTTAAGAAAGTTCAATGAGAAAAATTCAGCAGTAGGAAGAAGAATCACTTGCTACAAAGAAGCATTTCTTGAAACCCAAAGATCCTCTAAGTATCTACAAAATACCCCACAGGTGGACACACTTAACGGCTTCCACCCTCTTTTACACCAAGTCACAATTTAAGTGTTCTAATATGAAAAGGTAAAACTGTTTTTTTCAAAATCTAACCTTCCAGATTTTCAATTCTTTCAATGTTGTTCAAGGCTACATTTAAATATTCCAGCTTCTTTAATTTGCCCACATTTTCTGCAACAAAACACAGATGGATTATTTTGGTTTTCAGCATTGGAAAGGACATTATGGTTTCATTTGTTTACTTTACTTCAAAGCAATAATTAAGCATGAAAATAGGAAGGACAAATCAGAATGTCCACGTTACTGGACATTTTAATGTTAATAAAAAGACAAAAAACGTTTTCTAAAAACACAAAATAAAAGAAGAAAAAAAGAAATAAAGAAATTTATAAACACATTTTTTATCACAAATCCGTAAAACACATATCCAATTAAGAGGAATGGCTAAAAAAGCATATTGAGACATTCTATCTTGGGAAACGTGAGACATCTACAAATTCATGACATGAATCCCACCAGAGTTTACTCAGAACTTGGAGAGGTATTTTCTACATCATTCACAAACAAATGATGACATCAATTTCTCAGCAAGAACTTGAGCAGCTTAGTTTGGATGTTTTTGTTGCAGTATTTCTGTCCCAGTGGGGCCTGTGCACATGATGCACGGGATGAGGAGAGAGCTGTGCTGAAGCCCCTACTCATGCACACAGGGGCTGCCTGACCAGCAGGGCTGACCTCAAGAGCTGCACTGAGGTTTGCTTAAAGAAAAGACACAGCCCAACAGAGCCAAGAGAAACCATTTCTCTACCACGCTCTGAAGCATGCTTGGAACTCCTGTGTCCTCTCCAAGGATAGGCTGGCTGGGTAGAACAACTTCTCCACTTCAATACTTTGGCAACATTTGTCAACAGCCCCAGTGGTCGCAAATGGTTTTGGGCACCACTATAGTGTGGGGAGGGGTTAGTGGTGCTTGTTTTGGTTGTTTTTTGGTTTTGGGTTAGTTTGTTGGGTTTTTTTCATTTGTTATTAAGGTATTACTTTGGAAAGCTGTGACACTATACAAGAATATATGAATGACCAAGTTGCATACTTTCTCATCTCCTACAGTCAGATTATGGTAACATAGAAATGGCTCGCAAAAATGAAATTGCTGAACTGAAAAAAAATTGTGTTCAAAAAGCAACAATCTGAATATGGCATCCTATGGTAACCTGAAGGAGGCCTGAGAGTTGAGAGAAAAACCTCAAGATGAAATCTCGTGTCTAACTAAGGACACCTTAATGGAGAGAAAACCAACTTGTTTTAGTGCCTCTTTGGATGGGGCAAGGAAGCACAAACCAGTTTAAAAAAAAACTTGTTCTCTCTGGAAGAAGATTCCTTTAGGAAATAAGTATGTTATTAGTAGAGATGGAGTTTGCTGATGAGACCCTTGAGAAAACTTAAAGGATTTGCCTCCAAGTTCTGAGCACAGAATTTCCTCCTAAAATGTTTGTATTTTTTTCTTCCTCTTAAGGAACTTCAAAGAGATATACTAACATAATTTCTGAACACTTCCAACTTTTCCTTGTTCATCTAGACATGTAGAATTTAAGCTTTTCCAGCCCAAGGCTTGATGTCACATCTTCCAGTATGGAACAAAACCAGACCATATGAAATTATAGCTTTTCCTGGGGTGCAGAAAGACCACTGAGGCTTTGCTGCAGAAAGTTTGGCTCATGCACACAAGCAAGTATTTTATCTGAATAAAAAATATTTCAATGTTAATAAAAAAATACGCTTTGCATGAAAATGAAATTTTAAAAAGAGCCTGAAAGAGCTAATCCTGTGATATCAGAGTCCATGGTATATGGTAAAGTCATTGCCTCTCTGTTTACCACAAGATGGAATATTTAAACTATATCATGACTTTTGAAATTTTAATCCATAAAAGGTGATTCACACTCATACTCCAGTGACTTGTATCTCAATGGTATCTTTTTAATTTAAAATTTCCCACACAAATTTCTGAACTTCTTAGAAATCTAATAAAGAAACTACGAAAGGAGCTCTTGTTAGGAGCACATTCCAGTAAGTATAACAGAATACTTCTTTTTTTTCTGGTTTCAAAATTATGCATGTGAATACATTTTAAAAGAAACATATTGAGAAAACACTCACCAATTTTTGGGATTAGGTTATTCTGAAGATAGAGAATTTTTAAATCTCGACACCATTTGTCAAGATTCTCTAGCTTTTCTATATCCTGCTGATGTAAAGAGATTTCTTCCAGTGAAAAAATTTCACAGTTGTTATGTTCTGCACGTCTTCTAACAAGATCTTCTGTGACTGAAAGAAACATTAGATGTCATTATTTCCCTTTAATCATTTTCTGCCATCTGACTTATGAGCAAATTATAAAATCATTAAAATATTTTGTTCCACCACACCAAATAGCCCGATAGAAATCACAACAAAAATAAAATCTGCCAGAAAAGATATCAAGTACCAAGCAGCTTCAACCCGCTCTACCACAGTAAACATCTTTTGTGAAACACAATCACCTCACCTCTAACATTTGGAAAGATACACATGAAAACTGCTGAGTCTTTCATAAGAACGTGATACAACCCTTGCAGAAATTAATCCAGCAGCCACTATTTTCAGCATAGCCTGGGTTGCAGATTGATTCATGTAGACAAGTGGAGTGTTTTATACTGTTTTATTTCCAGATGCCAGATGTTCACATCACAGACAGCAGCGGGGGGGGTGGGGGGAAGCAAACTCCAATGTGTCATCATATTCTTTCACTGGCACAGAGTGAACAGAAATAATGCTGAAATGCATTATTTCTGAAAGCAGGCAGATATTCTTTATGCCATAGCTAAGTCATGCTTATAAATGTTTATGTTAGAATGAAATGTATACCTGGCATTTCTTAGGCACTATCAGCTCATCAGAGCCAGCAAAGGAGTTCCAGTGCCTGAAAAGCACCCGAGAGCTGGGTTCACTAATTGTGTAGTAATATTTAATGCCAGGCAGGCCTTCAAACAGTGAAAAGGCTCTGTATAATGAAGGTAAAGAAATTCTCTAAGAAGCAGTGCTCACCCCTGAGATAGATACTAGAATTTTGTTCCCAGCACACTGCACCAAAAAGTGCCAGCATTTTCCTCTCCTTGACAAGCACTGGACTACAGTGAAGTGATGAGGAAAAACACAGGGTTTTATCAAGTTAGCATAGGTATTTTAATATCTAAAAAAATACAACAAAACCTTTTAAAAAGAATATGAAGAAAAATAAACCAAAAAAAAGGAAAGAATATATACATGTTTTTGAAAACAAAATGTTCCTACCATGCATTAATTATAAGTACTCTTTAACTTCTTTTTCTCAGGGAGGTTTTTTTGAAATCATTCAGTTTAATTAGTGGTCCTGGAATGGCTTCACACATTCACATGGACCAGCAAACCATGTAACAGCACAGCCCAAACTCACGAGTGTCTGTACAGCTCCTCAGTCTGCAGTCCCTGGGAAAGGGGTGGAACTGGTTATGTTTTATTATTTATAGATGTCCAGGCTTAAATCTCCCTTCTTCTCCACAGAGTTTCACCTGACAGAATTGATTTACAGAATTAAATGTGGAGATGCAGGTACTGATTGAAGGGAGGAACTTGTCTGCACATAAATCATATTGGGAAAGGTGTCTTTGTCTCTTTTAACCACATGGAACAGGTTTGTTGCATCTGCTGAACAATCACCTTCCACTTCAACTTGATTAAAGTTAACAGAGAAAAGAGAAAAAATGTCAATAATCATGACTAACGACTTCAGTCTTCACAGTAAATATGAAAAAAAAAAATTACATTTCTAAGAAGTTACCTGGCAAATCTGCTGGGAATTAAAAGAAAAAGTCTGCTTACTACTGTGTTTGGTGGCCGATTTTTCAGCTCCACTATTACTAGGTAATTTTGCACAGGAAAACAATACTCCCCAATCTGCATACATTCACACTGGTGGCAGTATTATGCTCTATACCCTTTATACAAAAAGAAGTCATAGAAACTATTTCTGACAGCTTAATTGCAGCCCAATTTCCATTTGCTGATGAAAATTGAAATTATTTTTGCAGCAATTCTGCAAAAATGCTCACTTTCATTAACAGATGATTTGCAAAGCAGAGACAATCATTCACAATGGAAGCTACACTGAAACTTTAAAAACCTAATTAGAGATCCTGTTGTAGGGAACTGCCTGAATATTTGATATCTTGTGTAAGATCTAGTTCATTTAAGAGGAATGAGGAAAACAAGATTGCAAGAGGAAACAAACATGAAATAAAATTTTAAATAGCAATTCCAGGACTATGACAAACACACTGAACTCTTTTACTAAAAAAGTTCATTAACCAGGTTTTCTGGTGTTATGTGCAGTAACTGAGACCGGAGCAGCGACCTGAGAGATCACAGCTATTCCCAGGTTCCCATGAACACAGGAGGAAATGAGGGGTGGCATCTATCAAGTGGAGAGAACAGATCCTGAAATTCTAATGCCTGAGCTTCCAAAAATTACATGTTTTACTCAAAAAAAACGAAGCAGAAATTAAGGGTAGCATCAAAGAAATTGAAAGAATAAGCAGATGGGCAGCTGCAGGTATATCAGGGGACAGGAAGCTACATTTCAGAAAAGCGAAGTGTGCAACCATTACTTTAAGACTCAAATTCATGCTGTGCTGCTCAGGAGATAAAGTCATTCTCCTTCAGGCAGTGCCCACTCAAAGAGGGCATCTGCCAGCTTCCTGCGGGGAGAACAAGCTCCTGTCCAAAGCACTGCTTCAGCCCAGCACGGGACTGGCAGTCCAGGGATAATATACAATCAAAACAAGAGTACAAGAAAAATCACAGAGGAAGGGAACTCCTTCATCACGAGCAAAAGGTGTGAGTGCTCAGTCTTTTGGGTCCTGCTGCTGTACGTACAAAAGATGATCAGCTCATAAGTAAGAGTATGGAGTCTTTTACTTCATTTGGGGTTTTTCCACATCTGACAGACCTGGGGCTCAGCCATGAGCCATCCTATCCAGCCTCCCCCATTGCAGGGAGGGGTCCCCCCCGGGCCACCCCAGTCCCTGCTGCTGTCCCTCTCAGGGGCTGTCTTGAGAGGCAAGGAACTCCTGAGCTGTAGGTGGTGAGATGAAATGGTTACTGCCAGGGAGGAGAGAAATCTGACAATCATCCATGGGAGGGAGGAGGCTGCCAGGGGAGTGTGGGGATGGTGGAGAAGGGAGACAACTGTGGCGAGAGAGAACATGTATCAGAGAATTGATTAGATTGGAAAACACCTTTAAGATCATCTAGTACAACCTGGCATTGACAAATCCACCATGAAATCACGTCCCTAAACGTCACATCTACATGAGTTCTAAGTAACTCCAGGTGCATTGACTCTACCAGTTCCCTGCTCAGCCTATTCCAACCCCAGTGCTTGACAACCCCTTCCATGAACAATTTTTTCCCAACATTTAAGCTAAATCTCCCCTAGCACAACTTGAGGCCATCTCCTCTTGACCTGTCCCCCGCCACAAGTGAGAAGAAGGCGACCACCCTCTGGCTACAGCCTCCTTTCAGGGAGTTGCAGAGAGCCATAA
>VWZN01000351.1:121047-142418 GCA_013396955.1 Regulus satrapa | reverse complement strand
GCTAGGTCTGATGGCCTGGGAGTGGACTTCCATGCAAAGCTTAAAAGTGCACCTCTGGAATCATAAATTATACTGCTTGGTCTCTGCATCATGTTATGGCATATTAGGTTTACCTCCCTTTTTCTTCTACAACATTTATTGCACATTAAGAAAAGGCAGGGCTTTGAATGAACAGAAAATTTCTATGAATACAAATCAGTAACTGGAAAAGCCAAATACTTCATCAGTAACTTCAACAGCAGGAATCTCCTCCCTCTTCTTAATATAAATTTTCAAATTCCTCCATTCATTATATGACACTGGGACCACTTACCAAAGCTTAGTTGTTTTGAAAAATGTATCGAGACTGAAGAAAGATGACACAGCAGCATTCTGGGACAAAATAACTGTGAAATTAAAATGCAAAATGCTGTAATGGTTGAAGGTTATACTTGTCCCCATTTGACTATATATTGCTCTTATTAGGGTCAATAAAACCCATGGGTATACATCCAAGGATAGAACTTGGTCCTCAGATGTAACTTAGTAAAAAAAAAAATTCCATTGGAAATTAAGAAATTAAAAGAAATTATATACTTACAAACTAAACTCATCAGCAACAAAATGGCAGACAGTCCTCCCAGAAAATATCTGAGAACATAGCAATACCCAGAAAGGTTAAAAAAAGCCAAGGGATGCATATTTGATTAAAAGAGGTGAAGCCTAGGTGGGAGGAGGAGGAAGGGTTCTTGCAGATGAACCCTCTGAGCTCTGATAGGTTAACTGTAATTCAAAACTTTAAATTACATAAACTAATGAAGATAATCTCCTGGACAGAAAAGCCTCAGCATTCAGACTGAGAGAAAAACCCACTTAGAAAGACATGGATCCATTCTGATTCTTCTCAGCCTGCCAAAACCCCTGTCAAAGCACATTTGGCAAAGTAGCTTTCATATCTGCATATTTCTTATTTTTGTGCATATCTATATAGCACAGATATTTGCCTGAATTGACTATGATGTGAAGATATACTTTCACAGTAAGACATATATAACTTTGAAAATGAGACCCTTAAATTAAGTTTTATTCACCCGTTGAGATGAAGCAAATATTCATGTCAGAAACAAAATAAATAAAAAATTACCTTGTACATACTGAAATGAATAAACACATGATCAGTGCAACCACCTGGGAAATAACATTTTGCACTGTCCTGGATTCTAAAATAAAAATCAGGAAAATAATGGGTTTTAATAAAAGTAAATATATGACAGGAGGTGTTTGCAAAGGCTACCTTCAGCCTGTGAGACAAGTCCCTTTAGTTGCTTTTAAAGAGAACTCGGCTGGAGTAATTCAAAGCAGAAACCTAATTTTCATGCTGTGGGTGTCTCTCAGGAGCCTTTTTCCCCCACAACTACAGAAACACTGTGCCCTCCATGCTCTCAGAAAACAAGCCTTTCTGCATAATTGCCTGTTTCAGTTTTTGCTCCCATGCCCTTTCCTCCATTTTCCTATTCACTCTTTTTTTAGTGAAAAATGAGTGAGGGAAAGATGTGAGCAGGGGGTAGTAATCAACTAAATACCATTTTTTTTAAATAATTCATTTAAAATATATGTTTTTGTAAATAAATTCTGCAAGGGGCCAGATCCATATTTTTAATGTATTTTCACTTTACTCTAAAAATGAGGCATGCCAGAATAAGAACATAATATACCTGCATTGCTCCAGGTCTCTTCTTTTGCATTCATTAAAGCACAAAATGGTTCCTCAAAATGAAGAAACTCATCATCTTTGGTGAGAAATGCTCCATTAGATGCTGGAATTTGCCTTTGTGACACATGGTTATTATATTCAGAAGAAAAGTCTGAATCACCTACAAGAAATGCACATATAACTTTTTTGAGATTGCGCAAAAGAAGAGCTCTGAGACTTTGTATTAATGAATTTAGGAATTAATTACTGAATCACAGGAGAGGATCCAAATTGCCATGGGTGGGGAATTGGCAGGTTCAAATGTGTGCAGGAGAAAATATGCAGAGTACAGACAAAACTGCAGAGCATAACAGATGAAGTTACTGAAAGAGCCAGGTGAAAGCAGATAGTGCCAGCTATTAATCACATCAGAATAAACATTCCTGGTGTTGACTTTGCATTCAAATTCAGTCAAAAAATGACTTTTTGGCACAGAGGTCATTGTGGATTCATACTCAGTTTTAATACCAGGAGCACTCTTTATTCCTTAGAATTCCATAATTCATTCTATCCTTTACCTGCACACCTTGGCAGACAACACCTGCAAAACTTTCAGAAAGAGATGGCCAATTCGCACTAAGCACAGACTGCAGTGCTGTGTCTTGATTACCAGGTACTTGATCGGGGCTTACCAATATCACTGTGACTGGCTTCCAGTTTACTGCATCCGTCAGGCCAAGGATCCTCTACACGGGAGAAACCCATCCTGCTGGGAATGGTGGAGCTGAGCCAGGAGCTGGAGGCACTGAGATTGAACAGGGTGTCAAGAGAGCGACGGATTTTCTTCCTTCGCCTGAATACACTGGAAAGAAAAGACATGTTGCCAAGGAAGAGAGCTAATTATTCTTGCTGAGCAGGGACAGAGCTCTAAATCTTGCAGGAATGACATGAAAAAAACAGGTTCTGGGTGCTGCTCCTAGCTCTGTTCTTGACCCTGGGCACATCACCAGGAGTGGCTGCTGCACACTACAATATGTCAGGAAATGTACTAGCAGCAGGGCGGATCATGCTGTTGTGATACTGGATACTGTCATACCAAATGATATCACAGTTACTGGTCTCTGATAGTACTGTGAGTGTCTCATCTTACCCGTAATTTTCATCCTGCTATATCCTATTTGAGGGAGTTCGGATCCATTGAACTCCCAAGTTTTTTGAACTACATTTTACATACCTTTCTAAATTGTTGTTCTTCTGAATCAAGAGATGTTTTTCCTCGAGTAAGAATTCCAGGACCAGGCCTTTTTATTTATATATATGTGTGTGTTTTAGACAAAGATTTATATATATACACTTTTTTTTCATAATCCGTATCAGAGTAACACCCTATTAGCAAAATTAGGCTCTCTCCTTTTCCTTTATTGGACACAACTTCAATTATAGCAACAACTGTGCACTGAAGAGTTTTTGGGTAGTAAGACGTGACTGAAAATCAGGTCATTTCATTCACTGCACTCTCTAAAGCAATTGACATGTTCCCATTCAGAAATAATGCTAGTCTTATGCCAAGCAAAATGTAGACAGACACAAAGACACCTCCAGATACACCTCTAGATGAGGCCAGAGATGTGGAGGCAGTCGCCAGCATGGAGTAAAGTCTGCACATAGTTCACTTACCGAACTAAATTCTCTTTATAGGTAACACTTGTGTGGGATGGTGTCAGTGTTATGTTGCCCTCTTCATCAGACAGAAAACTGTCTTCTGTCAAAACATAATAACCATTAGAAAGCAGTCGAGGGCTGCGGCGGCATGTGGGAAGGGAGTCTGTCAGAGGATTTGTGGAGCACTCATAGGCAGGAATGTCATCCAAAAAGGCGCAAGCACAACTGAAAAGGAGAAATGAAAGCCTCTAATTTAGAGAAGGTCTGGACAGAGAAAACCCATGATTTAATAGAAATGAATTTACATTCCCAGCTGATGGGGACTGGTAATGACATAGATTGAAAATATGTAGATATAATGATATTACTCTGTACTAGGGGGTTTCAGCCAGCTGACGTGTGCATTACGCGTTCCAGAGCTTCAGATTATAGGAGGGATACATGCAAGGGGAGCATTTCCTGAAGCATGGAGCCAGCTTGAGCTCAGAAGTGCTCAATGTGTTTCTGTGGCAGTGCTCTTGGCCAAGGAATCCTGCCAGACCTACACTGACCTGGAGCCATCAAAGCCAATCCAGTATTTGGCTTCTCTGAGTTCCTCCACATGGCACAAACTGGGTGGCCCTGAGCCAGGCAGGATTTACTTGCTTTTTTATAACCTAGCCATACTTGTGAAGGTTAAGGGTACATGACTTTTAACTCTCACAAATCCTAGAATGCCATGCAGCTGGAACAACATGGGATAAAATCCACACATTGTGATAGCTCCATCCAGCACTGAAACACAATTTGAAATTAAATACAGCACAGAAAAATACACTCTCTGGTCTTTAAAGTAGAAGTGAGTAGTGACAGGAGTGAAAGGATCTAAAACTTGTAGACATTGTACTTAGTTTGATTAAAATTTAATTTATGGTTGTACCTTTCCCCTTAATACCTATGAGTTCCAAATTGCCATGCAGTGACATAATGGAAAGAAAGGAAGACACCAGACTGATTTAATGTCTGACCTATGTTTCAATAAGAGGTTTAACTATCCCATATGGCATGTCATGGAGAGATAAAATAACTTTGGTGTAGGGAAAAGCAGATGGAGGAGAGATACTCCAAAACCCTGTAATTGCAAAGCTAGTGTTTCCAACCTCCACAGCAGTACTTCTGAACTTCCATTTAGGGCACTAATTAAATTATTATCAGCACTACAGTTCTCAGTGGCCCAAAAGGGATTTTTACAAAATCTACACCAAAACAAAAATAAAAGTAAGCAAGTGTAACTTTCCTTAATACCTTGAGAAAATATGTCTTGAGAGGGTGTGTCTATGCTCTCCATTAAATGGCGCTGAACCTGCAGAGCCAAAGGTGAAATAAGAAGGAATCGTTATCATATTCACTGACAGGTAGCTTGTGCACACCAGAAAGTTAATTTTTAAAAAGCTAAAAATGAAAAGAAAATTAAGGGAAGAATTAAAGGAGATAAAACATATTAAAGACTCTGGGAAAAACTTAGTGTCTATAAGAAACTCATCTCAACCAGGACAACACAGAATCAGAGCACACAGAAATCAGATACTTATACTCTGTCCAGATAACAGACTTGAGAGAAATAATTATGAACACAAATATAATAACTGTAGTAATTTTAAGGTGTTTTACCAGAAATCTGCTTCATGTCAATGCTAGAACCTGAACTAGATGCTAGAATCTCGCAGTAGATACAGAGTAGAATGGAAAGGCCACCAGTACCACTATATTCAGATTAAAATTGCAGACACAGCACTATGAGCACAGGAATTGCTACAGTGATAAATATTGGACAGTAGTATTGTGGCAGGAGACTAAGGAAATAGGATTTGTCTGGATTACCATGGCTCAAGTGTGCAAAGTGCTGCTGGATGTTCTGTACCTGACAGAATCAATCTTACAAAATATGAGCAAGGGCTATCCAAAGGGAGAATTTATGTCTATTATTACATGAAAAGATAAAAAGATATGATCTTTCCCTATATTACCTTGTCTCTCCTGAATCTTTAGAGCTTCAGACTTACAACACTGCTAGTAAATGCCCATCCTTCACCTCTGAGAGGAGATAGGGCTAAAAGAATTTTATATTTTTATGGTCAGTTATGAGCTGAGGCAAAGAAAAGACATGAAGGTCAGGGTTTCCACTTTTTAATCTTGTTTATCCTCCTTTTGGAGCTCAGTTGACAGTGACAGGCTGGGTGTGAAGGCTGACTCAGCCTTGAGACCAGGCAAGATGATGAAAGAAGAGAAGTGAAACCTCCAGGTTATTTTTTACAAATCAGTCCTATTAGCCTGGTCCCATACATACTGTTTCTTCTACTCTTTGGGGGAAAAAAAAAAAATTACCACGAATGAATCAGGCTTTAATGGCCACAAAAGTAACTTGAGGAGGAGAAAAGGGAAGAATTTGGGGGAAGGTACAGAGGGATTGAGAAGCATCAGTGAGAATGCCACAGAGCAAGTTGTACAAACAGCAGAACCAGTGGTGTATTTCATAGTTGGACATGTATTAGAGCTATTTTTAGCATACAACTACCTCCTGAAATGATTTCTCTTATTAGGCAAAATTGTGATTCTTAAATGTGTAAAAAACTCTTAAATACATTCAAACTCTAGAAGAAAACACAGGAAGGACTCAACAAGCAGTTTATAGATCTGGATATAAACCAAAACCAACAATATCCTACATCTTATCAGTCAAAAAAGATCCCCTCCAAAATGTATTTATTTTTATTAAAACTCTGATAAATGTATCCAAATTTATTTGCTCCTGGAGTTGATGTAACGTGATGTTCCATACATCTGGAAAAGGACTGTTTCATATACCCTAGGGTAACAGGGAATATAGATTATCTATAAAAGAGTTTAAAAATAAATGGAAGCATGTTTCATTTTGTCTTGTTTGAAAATTTGGATGCGTAAGATAGCATTAGCAATATAAATCAAAGTATTAGTTATAATGTATTCTCACTTAGGCAAAAGTAACTGATTCTAGCACAAATCGGTTTGAAAAGGATCTAGAGAAGTATATGTCAGGATCAGTTATACCTATCACAGCCCTTTAATAATCTCAGAGTGAAATGCTCCAGCAACTGAAACCCGCAGCACAGCTGCATTGCACGCAATTTTTTCAGTTATGATGATAAAAAGTAGCAAAGTCTAAAAAATAATAACTTTTAGGAGTGGCAGCTTTCCTGTGGGGTAGTTCTTTCACTAGAAAGTGTTGACACATACTGATCACAGTGGCAGAACAAACCACAACCCTTCTGTTCCTCATTTGAATTCTCTCATAACTTTGCAAGGTATGTCTCTGCAGGATGTTTGTTTGCCACTCTTCAGAGAAATAAATTTAAAATAAAACATAGTGTAATTATCTATTTATAAAATAAAGTGAGCAATGTACACATGCAGATATACTACCACGGAGGCAAGGCATTTCCCTATTTTCAAGAAAGTTAATAATCAGCTATGACTTGCTTTAAAACTATTTTAAGTAACGATAATATCAAGCTTCTGTGAACAGTCATAGAACAGGCAGTCCAACAGATTTCTTTTGCTGCCCTTGATCATGAAAATGTTTGGCTCATGCATAATGAAGAGAGTTCTTGAAAATAATTCAATTAGTGATGGAGAAAACATGGAAACATCATGTTGTAGAAAATGTTGCCCAGTGTTCTGCTTTCATTTAATATTCAGTCCTATTTCTGGGCTATTAATAGCGCGAGAAGCTACAGTAATGACATAGCAAAACAAAGCTTCTCAATCACCACTGTACAGTGGAGCACTGGTATTGTATCTCTAATCCACGAAATAAGCCATCAGCACAGCATGTCTAAACTATGGCATGAGAAAAAGCCAACAGCTCTATGAAATCTCACTAAAAGTGAATCTGAGGTGAATGCAGCAACATTTTATGCCAAGAATCCAAATAAAAGTTTAAGGGAACAACTGCCCTTGGATTTCAAAACACACAAAAGTTCATGTTGTAATATAAACAAGAAGTCACTGTCCAAACCAGTCAGTTTTAACTACCTTTCTCTCCAAAAATCAAATTACTGTTTAAGCCAATGATGCCTTCAGTGTACAATCTAAATATTTACATTAGTACCTACCAAAATATAGTACTAACTATTCAAATAGCTGAAACCCACACAACCAGTTTTATTCTATTGTATCTACCAAACACAAGTGCCTACAAAGAGGCTTTTATTGGTTCACACATATCAGTTGTTTTTGAAGAGCAGTTTTGTCTTTTCTCCCTGCAGGTAATGCTAGCAACATTCACAAAACCGCAAAACTTCCTGAAGAGCAGCAGCACAGAAATTAATCCAAAGCTTACCTACTCCGCAGCTGACAAACATATTAAGAGATAAATAAGTCTAAAATCCTTCCAACCTGGAAAATCCATTTCACAATTAACACACGCGTGCAAAATCTTTCTCTCGATCGGCTCGAGAAGCCCGTGGGAGGTGAAGGGTGCTCCTTGAGCAGCTTCTGGGAGACTCAGCTCGGCTCTTGGCACAGCAGGTCCAGCAGGGGCCCGTTGCCTTTTGAAAGCAGCCGTGCAATCAGCGGCACAGAGCCCGTGAGGTCACGCTTCCTGTACCAGAGCCTCTCATCAGAAGCATTCGTTCTGAAGAGCAAAGCGAAGAGAGAGATCAGCCCAGCCAATGCTCCCACCGGCTGTTGCGAAAGAGAACCACGACAAAGAACTCGCTCCAATGACCATACAGAGAACAAAGACAGAACCTTTCCTCATCAGTGGCACAGAGTTTTGTTTCAGATTTGCTTTTGTGCCTCGCACAGAAAACTTTCAAGTTGTGTATACAAATCATCCCATTTGTTGAAATACTCGTAGGCCTGACAGGCTTTGATGTAAGAAAATGATCCAGTTACCAAAAAAATAATAACAATATGTTTTGCAAAAGCACTATTGCACAGAAGATACATTTGGCGAGAGTTCAGAGCTACATTTCACAGCTCAAAACATTATTGCAAATATATGCTGTGTAATGTTAATATAAATTCCACTGAAAAGAGAAGGGAATAAAGCCATTTGTAAATGTATTCATTGTCGCATGTTAAATGTTTCATACTGTGTAAGGTATCCATTCATCATACCTTAAAGTATAAAAAATAAATCCACATGAGAGAAATGAAGCCTGAATAAGATATCCTGGCACTCGAAAGGATTTGGCTGCAGAACTATTACATACAAAAGTAATATAAATCAGCTGCTTGACACTGAAGAATTGTACAGCCTTAGGGGGTAAAACTTCATCTCCAAAGAGATAAAATGATCTAGTAGTTTTCTTTCCTGGTGTCTGTATGCATCACTTACAAAAAAATGAAAGCACAAATCTAGTAAAATATGATTGATTTGATGATAGTTTGTGGGTTTTTTTCCCCTCTGGAGAAGGAAAAATACTTCCACTGATAACAGGAATGTACCAACATCACCTCCAGAAAAGGAAACAAAAATAGGAATTAGGCAATTATGATGTTGCAAAATACCTTCTATTTGTGAATTAAACTAAAATGAACATTTTATGATCTTTTGATTCAAACATGAAAATAGGGACATAATCCATCTTCACATCAGTTCTTTTAATTTAGTGGAACTATGTCAATGAGGAAATTTAGTCCAGCACTATTTCCATGGATGCATGGGCTTCATCACAGCAGCATTTCCCTGGCCACCCTGCCTCTCTACAGGCAATGAATATAAATTCCCAATGATCTTTAAAACTAGGTCACCTACAGAAGAATTTCTGTACACTCACGAATTTACTCCTTGGGCATATTTTTGGTTTCCTTTCTTATTCTTCTCATCAGGAAGCAGTTAATTCTAAGCTTGAACAGCTTTTCTGAAGGACATTGGCATTTCATGTTTGTCTATATAGTTAAAATGTATTAGGTCTATATCATATTCAGGCTTGATGGTGTTTTCTTTTTTAATCACTGCTATTTGTACCTGAAACTCACTGTTCCACAAGCATTTGATGCATAAACTTCGTGCACTGGTGGATATTTTATAGGTAAATGCTAGACTATACTTAATACACACACACACACACACACACACACACAAGGGTTTATATACAGCTTTTCTTTGTTCTTCAACCTGTTGCTCCTCAAATTTTCCACTCCACAAGTCAATCTCAACAATAAAAATCTGAAACCAAGTTTCATATTTTACAGAGTATCCCAACAAGCTTACTTGCAATAGTTTTATGCCTGTGGCACATACTACCATTCAATTCACAAAAGGAAGGAAATTAAATATTACCACATACCACCCATCTTTGTGCACTTCTCCCAGGCTCACTCTGCTTTTGATGCAACAGATTGTGCAGAGTCTGACTGATGCCTGGAGAGGCTCACCTGGAACAGAGACTAGACAGGCATCATGACAGTCCAAGAGAGGTGGGGCTGGAGCAGCTCTGTGCCTGGGGTCCCACCAGCAGTGAGCCCGAGCAGGTACCCCCGGGAAGGACACAGGGGTGCCTTTATAACCACATGTGAAGAGACACACAGAGATGGCAACACAGGCAACAGGGACGAACTGAGAGAGCGCTCACACAGCACCAGCAGCCTCATCCTTCTCACTGGCTGACCAGTGCAGATGTCCCCTAGTGAGAATGTGCGGATACACACATCTGTACACATCCCTCCAGCAGGGCTCAGGAACTCTGCCCAACAGCTGCCCCTAGATCCCAGTCTCACCAGTTGCATACACCCGGGTATTTGAGCCCTCAGGGCCACAGCCCCACAGCCCGGTTGGTGGTGCAGGCCACCACACAGGTACCAGCCCACTGGTATTCCCCAGGTCCTCAGCAGGACCGAGAGACACCCCAGCCCGCATGTCTCCTACACCCCAGGCAGCAGCTCCTCCCAATCCCAAGGTGCTCTGGTGTTGCCTCATTTGGGTGGGTTTCATGCCTGGCTACAAGGGGTGAGACTCCTCTGGGACAGCCCTAGGAAAAGCCCAGCAGACCAAGTGTCCCTTCCTCTTAACTCAGGAACTCCTCTTAACTTCCCACCTGCCTTTGTACCCCCGGCTCCTCTGGCTGATCAGAAAAGCTTTTGATGGGCTGATGGCTCCTGGAATGGGAACAGCTGGGTGCAGGGAATTTTTTGGGCTCCCCCCCCCCACACACACACACAGACACACTGTTGTCCCTCTGAGCTCCTCTCAGTGTGAGCTTTTAGCACATATTGCGCCATAACTTTCCATAACTTTGCCATCTCCACAGCCCACTGCAGCTCAGTGTCGGGTACTGTTATACTAAAAACAATTTTCAGGAAGGGGATTTTCCTAGTAGAGTGAATTTAGTGGCTATGGTGGAGAGAATGGAATGCCTATTGATTCAATGTAACTGAGAGTAATGTGATGCTTCTGTAACTCTCTTTGAACCTTCCGGAAACCTGACGACCTTTAATTGCCCACCAGCTTCACTAACCATCAAATCAGGCCATTTTTCCTCTATCACAGGTCTGTGTCAATATTGCTTATATAGTACTCAAAAGTTAAATTAAAATATATTCTGAGATATCAGAGTTTTTTGGTGTTTTTTTTTTTTTTTTTTTTGTTTTTTGTTTTTTTTTTTTTTTTTTTTTTTTTGTTTTGTTTTTTTTTTTTTTTTTTTCCCAGGGGNTTGTTTTGTTTTTTTTTTTTTTTAATCCAGCAGGGAAAGGGCTGGTCATGAGAATCTCTGAGCAGCCTCACTGGGTCAAAATGAAGGTCTGTGAAACTCTCCTTGCCTGCAGTCTTGCTGCAGGGCAAACTAAGACCCATTTTAATTCACCTTTGTGAATGATAACATTTTAAGCTAAGTGCATTCTATTATGCAGCAGAAACACTTAGTAATATTTGAAGGACTCTGATAGTTTAAAAAAAAAATCTCACAAGCCTCAACATAAAATTTCAATTTTTTTTTAAAGGCTGATCCTGCATTAAGTAAACATTTTGGTGCACCCTATAGAATTGTCACATCATATATGATTTCAATACCCTTATCAGGTCAGCTGTATGAACAAAGATTAATTAGCCTGAACAAAGATTAATTTGCCTTAAAGTGGAACAAATCCATTTTTAATGTTATCAGATGGAAATCCCATCACACTCTATCAGAGACTTTCTGAGTTCCAGAATTTATTTTTGCCCCCCAAATTCATTATTTTAGCTTAATTGTTCCTGCAAAACAGGCAAAAAAGGGCATTTCTTGTTTGCATGGTGGAGTACAGTGAATGTACCTGTAAAATTTCAAATTAGCTCTGATCTTGAAGTTATAGCCATACTGCTTGGATCTCAAAAACTTACTGCAATAATGCTGTCAGCTACCTCTGTATTTTACCACAGACACAGTCCAGATGGACAAAAAAAAAATGTTTAAAAAGGATCTCAATCAAGTAAGCCTTTGATGTACAATGATATTTCTCTGTGCAAAGCCATGAGCAGTCTGTGTTGTATCTCCTTGCTTCTTGATTATATGGTACCATAGAGAAATTTCCTTGGTATCTAAACCTGATGTAGGCATGGAGAAATGGCACATCATGATATAACAGCAAGGTAAAAATACACATGAGGAAAGTAACTCTCCCACCCTGCATCTGAAAGTGCAGCTTTAAAACCTATTTTATCAGAGAAAGAAAACAAAAGGAAGAGGTTCAAATCCATCAGCCAAAGCAGAATGTAGTCAAGGTTTCTGAAAATAGAACTCAGGTGAGTCCTCATTAGAGTTCTGCCTAAATTTCCTCACGAGAAGATCTGACCATTACTGAACAAAAAAGTAGGAACACTAGAAAAAGCAACAAACACACAGATCCATACTAAAAGCTGTCTGACTCAATTTTATAAAGGATGACAAAAGTTCATGAGTCAGCCCACTGCAGTGTCTGCTGTGACTACAGGCAGCCAGGACAGAGTCAGCTCTTGGCCAGTTGAGCTTCAACAGCATCTTATTTGCAGAAAATAGAAATAATAATGCAGATATCACTGGTCTGAGCAGAGAATGAGTGGGAACAAGTTTGAGGTGATGTGTCAATGGTGTACACCCATGGTTCCTAAGCTTGCAGGCCATCATAATTCCAGCACAGATCTACATGAGACATTTTAGGACACACAGACTGAACGAGAAAGGGCAGGGACTAAAGCAGGTAGGACAGTGTGGGAACACTGCTGACTCTCAGCTCTAAAGGGTATAAATAGCCATGTTAAAACCCATGACTATGTGACCAGCCCAGGAGACATGGAGAAGACTCAATTGCCCATATTCCTGTCTTCCATGTCACTGTGGTTAATGGTGGACAGACCACCTGCAGAGCAGCACCTGTGTGGTTAAAAGCTGACCAGGCCACCCAGATACACATGGCTTTAGGGGCCTTCTCAGTGCTCTAACTAGACACATATAATCTCATCTTTGGTTGGGGGTTTTCTTGTGACATTTTGAGACCCAAAATAAAAAATTAATAGTCCTCTGGAGGTGGCCATGCAGTGCTGCCCACTGTACCTGGGAACCTGTGTGGTTTCTCTGATGGCCTTGATGTGATCTACGTGGAACAGAGGGCCTTTTACCAATGTACAGTGAAGACTTTTGGCCAATTTATGATTGCAAAGGATCATAGCATGCTTTATACACGCTGAAAACCTGTAGCTGAGAGGTGCTGGTACCACTGGTTCCTGAGACAGCAGTTGTAGCAAAATACTGATCATTCTGATATAATGGTCATTTCTATAATAAGTCCTACTGAGTGAGGCATAAATGAAGACCAGTAACAACTGAAGTAATACTTTAATAATATTCTTTTAAATGCCTGCCTTTACTTAGCAACCTTATCAGTTGTCTCTCTGTAGTCTGACATGGACTGACTCCTTTTCTGCCTGTATACCAGTATTTAGGCAAAGTCTAAATTTGTGAGGCTTGTACTGAGAGTCCACAGGCCTTTCTGGAATTCTTTGCAATTTTTCCAGCCTTGCCCCTGTCCAACTCACATTTCCAGCTAGATCCAAAGTGATGTCCTGGGCTACTTCAATGGCTAGAAAGAGGCGACAGCACAGGCAGCCTCAGTATCCAGTGGAAGACCATGACACACTAGAGGCAGAGCGGTTTTACAGCCTGGATGCTATCCAGCATTGCATAAAGATCAAGAATTTGAATGTGGCCCCCAAGGCAGTTAAGGACAGCAAGCAGAACTCTGATAGCCTTCCAGGAACCTGCCTATGTGCTGCCAGCACAGACCCAATGGCCAACTACCAAGAAACAAGTGACTCCTACCATGAACAGATGCTCCTGTGAACACATTACAGGCATTTTACAGGCAGGGTTGGGCACAAAGGACTAATCTCACAATCAACAACCATCCTTCAGCTCCTGGGAACACCCCAGTTTACACGGGACCACAAAAAGACAGGAAAATGTCACACTAGTTTTACAGATTGATTTATATTGCCTGCTGACAGATGTGATGTGTATTTTTCATTCTCACTCCTGGACTCTACCAGGTTGGACACCTGATTTTTGGAATTCTGTTTTCCTTCAGCACAAGTTGCAAATTCTATCCACTCAGAGGTCAGCTCTCAGAAATGCAGACCCTTTCTGAAAAACTTCCCACGGGGTATGTTTGTGAGTCAAGTGCTCTGTTGATCCACCAGAAAGTGTATGCTGCATTTCAATCTCATATGGAAACAATCTAGGAAATCAGTGCATAAAACAGGTATTATGACTTACAGCTTTTGTTCAGTACTTCTCTTGTCAAGGCTTTAAAGGAAAATTCAGTAAAATATTTACTGATGTATTCCAATCTACAGAATCTCCTCTAAAACCAAAACACAATCAAAGACATATGGCTGCAATATGAAAGGCAGAACTAAGTGACACATTGCAGAGCACCGTTTCTGAGGCAAAAGCACAATTACATCTCAAGAGGTCTAACAGTCATTGCAAAACAATATTCACAGTGTGGTGAATGTTCCATGTGCCCCCAAGAAATATCAAATGATACACAAGAAGTGGTTTAGTGAGACTGTAACGTGACACAGCAGAGCTGCCTGCATCCAAAACAGGGAGCTGCTCCCTCCCAGCCATGCAGAGCATCAGGAGGTACCACTCTGGTGAACAGCAACTCAAGGCTTTCCTTTAAGCCCATCAAATGCCCATGTTTGCTCTTTCTTCTCTTTCTTTTGTGTGGATTTGGGACCCTTTCACTAATGTCAGAACTACCTGCTAAATGCAAATTTCATTACTCACCTGGATTGACCAAGTCTCACTCTTTAGCATTCTCACCTTACTGTACTTCAGCCTTAAAATACTGCCAGCAGGGAACCTTGTCTTCTGCTTTACAGTTTCATGTCACCTCTCCAGCAATTCAGGGAAACACAGAACCTGTGAGCAAACAGCCAGTTCTCTGTGAGAAACCACTGACAGAATTAAAGGCATTCTGCAAAGAACCAGTGAGCAATTTAGTAAAAAAATGTCCAGCTTGAGTATCTTTAAAAACTAGAAAAAGATGGGATTGATGTCCCAAACCCACAGGGTTACTATTTTGTATGGTGTCCATGGCAATGGGTGCTAGTGACTTTCTTTTTTCCACATAAGGCCAGATGCTTCAGATGACTTTCGGGTATTTCCCAGCATCTGGAAAATTAAGGGCTTTAAAAGGGAAAGAGAAGTGAAATAATGGAAATCTTCACAGAAGGAAGGAGGAATTTCTGGAGAGGAGGGAATTTCTGGGATAAGAGAAGGGCAGAGAAATTGAAGAGGGGGCCATAGCAGCATGATGTCAGATATGGAGCCAAAATAGACCAAGGAAGTGGCAGGAAAAGGGCAGATGATGACAGAACAGAGCCAGGCCATGACCAAGCTGCCTGTGCAGATGGGTAGAGCAGGGCAGAGGTGCTGCTGCACATTTGCCTGAGGCTGTACAGACAGCATTTGAGTACAAGCACAAGCAGTAATTTTAAATATATCTTCCTACTATAATAAGGGTAAAAACAACAATAAAGTTTTATTCTATTGACTGACACCTCACAATTGCAATATCTGACATTTAAAGTAGTTGTTTTATGGCCTAACCCAATCACCCACAAGAAAAAACAAATGTCAAAATAAACAAACTTATGTCTGTGTTTCTCACCATATCTTTCTTTTCCCAGGTATTTGATCATTCTCCCAGACCTTTCCTGAACCTTCCCAGTTTTTGGATGGGTTTTCTGAACAGTAAGTTATTTTAATAGCAACGTACTGATGCCAAGTGCAGCGATAATGTCACCTCTCTACTCCTACTCTGTGTTTCCATGTGCATGTGCTTTGCAAAGATTGCATTAGTCTTTTCAGCATCAACAGCACATCATGAGCTCATGCTCAGCTGATTATGAAATCCTCTCTTCCCCCCTCCAAATCTCAGTTAGTCACTGACTGGCAATATGAAATCTCCCATCCAGTTTGGTTTCCAATTTATGGCCTGTATATTTATGACAAAACTGAAGACATGCTTCGTGACAAGATTAAACACCAAATTTTGTGAGCAACAGAAATAGTGAAATCTCTTTTCCTGCATCTCTGTCTTGTCATGCTCTGGTGTCTGAAGGAAAATAACCCCTGAGTCTTTCCATCACGGAGAGGTCGACTCAGTCAAGCTCCCCTGTCTAGTTGAGCATTTTAACAGAACAGGTTGGGATAATGTGATGCCTCTGTCTCTATGTCAAACTTGAAGTAAGATAGAAGTTTTAGGTGTAAGTGAAGAAAGGGAAAATGGAAAACAGACAGGCAATGCAGCCATTTTGGCCCTGTTTTCCTAGAAGACAAGACTAAATATCAGATATGATTTTGTGCTAAAAGTATATAAAAATGTCTTGCCCTAAATTGTTGCTTGCTGGCTTTTTGGTGGAATAGAGCAACTGAAACAGGGTCCAGGCCACAGGCAGAAGTAGGGAGGAACTGGAATAGGCAAACCAGGGCCAGCAGGGGCTGTGGTGCCTGTGGGCTCCAGCAGGGTGGGGATGGCTATACATGGAATGGAAGCAAAGAAATAGGGACAGTGTCTGGGGCTACTTGTTTTCCTAAATGTTTTGATAATAGGGCAAGGAAATAATGCCCTGTACTGCTGGACCACAAGTGGGGTTCTGCTGTTCTGAAGGCACCGTGGTGGGAGTCACATATGGCATCCTGCATCAGGTGTCTTTTTTCCCAAGTCTTTAATTTTGTTCCCACCTGCCATTTGTCCCTGTGCTCCTCTGAGCTTGAGGAAATGGGCCTTTGATGGGTTGATTGATCCTCGGAGTTGCCAGGGCTGGGGCTTGTCCTCCTGTGCTCTTTTGTGTGTGCAGATGTGCTTTTAGTCCATGTTAATCAATACCTGGGGCTTGCGGTGCCTCTGCCACCTCCTGTCAGCTCTTCCTTCCCTCCCAACAGTCTCAGCAGTGAGGTGATACTCAAGGTGCCACATACTTCTCTGAGCCCATGGGCCAAGCCCCATCCTCATGGCCTCTTTTATCTTTCCCCATTCTCTCTCCTTGGAGTGAAGCACTTCCATTTTTCTAACTACTCTGGTGCTGCACATTCATTGCCACTCCAAGCTCATTCCTTACACAAAAACCTTCACTATCCTGTAGCAAACCCTCTAAACCAAAGCTTGCATAAAACTACACCAAGGGTAGTAAGAGCTGGAGAATTCAAATAAATGCAATGGCAACTTTTTTACTAAAAAATAAAATTTAAAGACTTTCCTTTCCTTTCCTTTCCTTTCCTTTCCTTTCCTTTCCTTTCCTTTCCTTTCCTTTCCTTTCCTTTCCTTTCCTTTCCTTTCCTTTCCTTTCCTTTCCTTTCCTTTCCTTTCCTTTCCTTTCCTTTCCTTTCCTTTCCTTTCCTTTCCTTTCCTTTCCTTTCCTTTCCTTTCCTTTCCTTTCCTTTCCTTTCCTTTCCTTTCCTTTCCTTTCCTTTCCTTTCCTTTCCTTTCCTTTCCTTTCCTTTCCTTTCCTTTCCTTTCCTTTCCTTTCCTTTCCTTTCCTTTCCTTTCCTTTCCTTTCCTTTCCTTTCCTTTCCTTTCCTTTCCTTTCCTTTCCTTTCCTTTCCTTTCCTTTCCTTTCCTTTCCTTTCCTTTCCTTTCCTTTCCTTTCCTTTCCTTTCCTTTCCTTTCCTTTCCTTTCCTTTCCTTTCCTTTCCTTTCCTTTCCTTTCCTTTCCTTTCCTTTCCTTTCCTTTCCTTTCCTTTCCTTTCCTTTCCTTTCCTTTCCTTTCCTTTCCTTTCCTTTCCTTTCCTTTCCTTTCCTTTCCTTTCCTTTCCTTTCCTTTCCTTTCCTTTCCTTTCCTTTCCTTTCCTTTCCTTTCCTTTCCTTTCCTTTCCTTTCCTTTCCTTTCCTTTCCTTTCCTTGTTTCCTTTGTTTTTCTTCAAGCCTCCTTCTTCCTTCAGTCTCTTCTGTTTGCCCCCACCTTCCAGAAAATGATAACAAGGGAAAGTCTAGGGAGGAAAAAAAAAATCATAGCAAATACTCTAAAATATCCTACTGAACAGTCTGTCTATAAAGACTCCTCAAGTGGGAGGCAGCCTCCTGGGGACTAAATGAAGCAGATGGATTGACCTTGAACAGCAGCCAAACGCCCACACAGCCACTCGCTCACTCCCCCGGCAGTGGCATAGGGAAGAGAATGGGAAGAACAAAAGTGAGAATCATAGAATCATTAAGGATTGAAAAGAACTCTAAGATAATTCAGTCCAACCATTAACCCAGCACCATTCTGTTCACCACTAACCCATGCCCCCCCACTGACACATCCACATGTATTTTTGACACTTTGACAAATGGTAATTCCACCAGTTCCCTGCGCAGCCTGTTCCAATGCCTGACCGCTCTTTCAGTAAAGAATTTTTTTCCTAATATACAATCTAAACATCCCCTGGCACATCTTGACATCTTTTCCAAGTTCTATCAGTTCTTGCCTGGGAGAAAAGACTGACCCCTGCCTGGCTGCAGCCTCCTTGCAGGCAGTTGTAGAGTGATAAGGTTCCCCCTGATCTTTCTTTCCTCCAGGCCGAACACCCCCAGCTCCCCCAGCTGCTTCTCACCAGACTGGTGCTCCAGACCCTTCCCCAGCTCCGCTGCCCTTCTATGGACACATCCCAGCAGCTCAATGTCTTTCTTGCAGCAAGGGGCCCAAAACTAAGTGTAGGATTCAAGATATGGCCTCATCAGTGCTGAGTAGAGAGGGACAATCTCATTCTTTAGTCCTGCTGGCCACACTATTTCTGATACAAGCCAGGATGCCATTGTTCTTCTTGGCACACTGCTGGCTCATGTTCAGTCGCTATCAGCCAGCACCCTCAGAAATATTTGCAGATCTGGATGAGGACAGTTTAATAAGTGAAGGAAAGCAAAAATCCCTAAATGAAACAATCCAACCCCCAAAACTCCCAAGCAATTCAAAGGCAAGCACTCAGCACTTTATAGCACACCTATACCCCTTCCATCTCCCAACAATGGTTCACCTTGGAAGAAAAATGTCTCGCTGTTCTTCTTCTGTGTCAGGTTTTCTTGCTGAGGTCAATGTTTTATGGCATGGAATATCCTTTGGCCAGTTCAAGTCAACTGTCCTAGTTCTGCCCCTCCCGGTCTCTTGCTCACCCCTTGCCTACTTGCTGGGGAAGATGAGTGGGATTTTAAAAAGCGAGCCCTCACACTGTGGAAGTGTCATTCAGCAACAGCCATCACACTGGTGTGTTTTCAACATCACCATCAATCATGATCCCCCTCCTTGTCCAGTGACAGATGCACAGATGTTGTTCCCTTAGTCTGTGGGACATCACCCAAACAACTCCAATCAATTAATTTGGTCCATGACTTGTGCTCCACCCAGTAACTTTCCACATCAGATGGTTTTGCACAACACAACAGGAAGCATTTGTAAACAGAGCATATTGCCTTTCACTTTCTGCATTTTACTGCACTTCTGGGCTTAAGCTACCTCCCCAGATGATGCTCTGAAATCTCTGCCTCCTGGAGCAATGGCGATCTCTTTCAGCATTCCTAACGGCACTGGAAGTTCCTCACCTGAGCCCACTGTTTGATCAATCCTTATTCCATGTAGTTTCAGTTGCATTATGTGCAGAGGTGCCCCTTCCTACGAACATCTAATACATCTCAGACCTTCAGATACCTGCAGCCCCAGAACCCCAGAGGTCAACCTTGGGTCTTTCCAGGTGTTTTCTGCCAGAGACTCCAGGTGAACACAGAGCATGTTTCTCACAGCTGGTACTCCCTTGACAGGTCCACAGGCCTGTATATAAACTCTCCTGTCTGTCCTGCTGCTATTTAGTGACCTTGTCAGGACACCAGGTGCCCACCAAAGCCACTCTGTCACTGCCCTTCCCAAGTGGACGGGGAGAGTAAATGTAACAAAAGGCTTCTAGGGCAAGAGGAGAGGTCACTCCTAAGGATCACTCCTGAGACGACTCACCAGTTACCATCAGAGGCAAAACACTGTCACTGACGGCCTGAGCATTGGCCTGTGGTGGATCTCTCTTAGACCCAGCTGGCTTTGGCTCAGGTGGACATGGGAGAAGCTTCTGGCAGCTTCTCACAGAAGCCCCCCACTATCAAAGTCCTGCCACACAAACTCAATACACTTTAAAAGTTCTTACAGGTCACTTGATGGAAAGGGCTCACAAGCTGACTGTGATCCAGAGTATGCAGTTTCCAGAAATACACTATGCCTAGGAAAGCCTTTTTATTAACTGGTGAAAACTTGACATTTATTTTACTGATCACATCCATGGGGATGTAATGATGCTGATCTGGCCATTACAAGCTTGGGAACATCTGTCCTGGAGAAGGAGAGAAGGAAAGACTCCATGAGATTGTTCCAAGAGCACTGGGATGGCAGCAGTGCAAGGGCCAAATGCCAGACTTGGCTCATGGTCATTGCCTTTATCATAGGTCTCTCAGGCGGAGCAGAACACAGCAATAAGCAGCACAGCAAGCAGCAACAGAGCAGTCACCATAATGCTGGGTGGGCATTATGCAGGGACAGCAGTGGGCTGGTCGCACCAGCTGCCAAGCACCCACCCAGTTGCTGCCTCACCCTGCTCTCAGCAGCGTGGGGAGAGCCTGGGATGAATAAAAGCAAGAAAATCTGTGGGTCAGATGAAGCTGGGTTCATGGGTAAAGAAGGGAGGCAAAAACAAACCACTGTGAGGCTGCTGCCTGGCCAGGGCTGTCCTGTGGCCACCAGCCACAGGCTGTGGCATCTCCAGGACCATCTCAGCGACTGCCCTGAGTTTTTTTTTCTCCCTCTCGCAGATTCAAAGATCCCAGAGTCACAGAACTGGTCAGGTTGGAAGGGACAGCAGTGGGTCATCTGGTCCAACCAGATGACTGCTTAAGCAGGGTCATTTTAAAACACATTGCACAGGATTGTGTTCACTTGAATTAGTGGAGAGACTCCACACCCTCTTTAGGCTATGTTTCAGGGCATGGTCGCTGCACACTAAAGTTCTTCCTATTCAGCTGCAATTCCTGCGCATCAGTTTCTGCCCATCCCCTCCTGTCCCGTCACTTGGCACCACCGAGGGGAGCTTGATCCATCGTCCTCTTGACACCTTCCTTTCAGATACTCGTGGACGAGTATCTCCTTGTCCCTGTGCCCTCTCAGCCGCCTCTTCTGGGGCCGAACAGTCCCATTTCCCTCAGCCTTTCCCAGTACGAGAAACGCTGCAGTGCCTCAATGAAACACCTTCCTTTCCCTCTGCTCTGCCCCATTTCTGTGGCGGTGTGGGTGGGTGTCTGTGTGTGCGGCGGTGTGTCCGTCTGTGTCCGTGTGTGCGTGTCTGTCCGTGTGAGGCGATCCCCCCGTCCCAGGTGTAGGTGTGTGTCTGTCTGTGTCTATGTCTGTTAGTCTGTGTCTCTGTCTGTCAGTCCGTCTTTCTGTCAGTCTCTGTCGGTCTGTCCGTGTGAGGCGATCCCACCGTCCCAGGTGTGTGTGTGTGTGTGTCTGTGTCAGTCCGTCTCTCTCTGTCCGTCTGAGGCG
>VWZN01000351.1:52016-114916 GCA_013396955.1 Regulus satrapa | reverse complement strand
ACAGCATTTCTCTTGTCCTCTCTTTAAAAAACAAGAACACCCCCCCCCCCCCCCCCCCAAATTTGGATGAAACTTCATTTGAGATTAGTATCTACATACTCTTTCCAGCACTTCTTTGAAAAAGCACACCCAAAATTTGCAGAATATTGTTTATTCACATGAAAGAAATACCTTGATTATTGAATTTCAGTGTGCTGATCTTTTTTTTTTTTGTGGCAAGTGAAGGCCTTTGCCTCAGATTTTTGTATTTGGCTGGTTTGTGCTGATGAAGTGTTGTGAAATCTGGTTGTATATCAGTTTCATTGTGATGGCTTGGTGTGGCTTACTTGCTGGAGGAACTAACCTGACTGGAAAGTTGTTTTGGCCTTAGATATTACTATTCTTTGGTAGTGTAAAGAATGATATTTGTATCTCCCTCTGCAGTATATCTTCAAATGCCTACTTGTAACTTGGCAATGGGAGGAACTTCCACATAAAATTTCTGAAGTGCATGATACGTAATAATTTTCATATTAATCTTTTTAATTCACGAAATTGATTCTTTTTAGCAAAGTAAAAAATCGTCAGAAAAATCTTTCTGAGCAGGAGATAATTTGCAAGAATAAGTTCTGCAGTACATGTGTTCTGCTCTTTTCCACTGTGGGACCAGTGTTGTGAAATATTACAGTTTGTACATATTTGTGGCACAATGTGTGGCTAAATTTAGTGGATATTGAGGATAATAGTTAGCTGCTAAATACAGAGATATGTTTGAGTTGCCTAATAACCAATTGCATATAGCTTGGGCAGTTCCATCTCTAAGGACATATCATAGAAAGTCTTTTAGAAAGATTTTGATAGCAGAAGTCTAAAAATTTAGCAAAGAGAAATTAACCTATGCTTTTATGTCTTATCTGAAGTGGTCTCTGATGAGAATTAATATTTTGCACATCTTCTTTTATTAACTGACATTAACTTTTTCTCTTGATTTTATATATATAAATGTCCTGATTCTTGGCTTGCTGAATCATCTTTATAATTATCTTAATTTAAAAATATTTGTCTCTAAACGGTGCCCTGCATTTCCCTTTCCTCTCTTACATGCTTTGCTCTTTCCAGGTCAGTGCTGTCTTTTCCCAGTTTATCCCTTCTGTTTTCTTCTCACACAGTCCTTGGAATGGTGTCTTGACCGCTGCTGACCAGAGAAAGCTCCTGACCATAGCAAGGGAACTGCTGTAGGGATCCACTGTAATGGAAACAAAGCGTTTGCCTTGGAGATGAGTAGGAAAAGAGAATTCTCTTTCAGCTGGTTGGCCCTGAATTTTGTCAAACAACCATAGTTTTGTATCACTAGTGGCTGGCACGCGATAAACCTAAAATTTCTAACTGTACTGGGGAAGGGCATCACTGTTCTTGGCTTCCATTTCGCTGCTGCAGCAGAAGCTCTCATTTCTGATTGCTGTAAAATGAACTTTCATCTTGCTTTTCTGGTGTTTTTCCTTCTTTCCCTCTGTTAAATACCTTCTGTGCCATCCTTCTGCTTGGAACTTCTGTAGGTTACATTGTTTCTCACACTCTCGATGTAGTAACAGTAACTTTAGTTTTTTCTTTTCTCCTCTTCTTCCTGCTTATTCTGAGGCTTAGTGTCAAGTTCTAAGTCTGAAACTGGAACACTCCAGAAGATAAAATAAAATTAGAAAATTTATAATGAAATTTGTGTATAATAATGAAATNTATATTATATTTATATTTATTTATATATACAAAATATAAAATATACATAATATAATATGTGTATAATAATGAAAATAAGTGTAGCAGCATATGGACTTACAAAGAAAGTATAATCAGAGGCAGGGTTTAGGAAAACCATCTCATGGCCAACTTATTTTCTTGAAGCCTTGTTCAAAGTTAAAGGAGAATTTTGCTGCTGGGATACAAGTTTGACCCATGAGTTTTACATTCTGTTTTAGTGCAGTAGATCATCAGATTCGCCATTCTTGTTAGATTGTTGTTGTCAGTCTACTTCAGAGGGGAAAGCGAGGCTGATCTTGTTTCTTGGAAAGATTTGAAAAAGTTTATTGGAAAAAAAAAAAATTTTAGTGGAGTGGCAAATGAGAGTCTTCAGTTTTAGACTAAGACACTGTGGGGTTTTTTTGGAAGTTCAGTGAGAAAAAGCTGGGGTCTTTAAGAATGGGTATAAAAATATTTAGCATTGCTGAACTATATGGATGAGAGAAATGCAAAAAGAGCTTGGACTGTCTCTGAATTCTGAGGTGAAGGTGAAATGTGGCTGCAGTATCAACCTAAAAAATCAGACATTTTTCTTAATCAGCAGCTCCTGAGATATTTTATAATAGGGAAGCTGTATGCATCACTGCAGTTGAAGAAGTAGGACAGGAGAAAAGGAGCAAATTGAGATTGACATCTTTTGTTTTAATGGGCAGGTCCAGTTACTAAGAAATAAGGAAACCTGCATTTCTGATGACTTATTTTTTAGGCAGTATATAGTGTTAGAGACTCCTTTAAGAGCACAATAAGTATTTTTGAGAGATTATATTCTAAGTTGGTGATGTTGACAGGTTCTCTATATATGTCAGTTGCTTTTCTGGCTAAAGAATTTGCAGTAGGATTGTAAATTGGCCTCTAAAAGCTCTACTCTTTTAGTATTGGTCCACAGTAGTACATGGTTTGAAAAACAGGGTGTGAAAGTTAAAGGCAGCTATGTTTTTCCTGTGGTCTATTTTTTCCATACATTTTCTTAACTTCAGAGCAGCCCTAATATAAGTGCTGGTAAAAAAAAATTAGTGATATAATTTTAATTTTTTTTTAGGAGATGCTGTGCATTTTTGAATCTGACTCAATAGTTCTGTGAAGAGCAGAAGGAACTTAATGCTGCCTGATTCCAGTTTTCACTGTTGTGTATAGATTATTGAACTAAATGTTATCCAATCAGTTCAGTTACTTAGCCTTTTTCAGATCTGGAGAGTTTTCAGTACAAAGTGTTAATGCAGCTTTCTGGAAGGTCACCTAGGCACTATTATATCTAAACCAAGTAACAAACCTTTGAGACTTAGCAGTTTGTGTTTAACATCCAGGTATCCATCTCGAATTGAGAAGATAGATTATGAAGAGGGGAAGATGTTGGTGCATTTTGAGCGCTGGAGCCATCGCTACGATGAGTGGATTTACTGGGACAGCAACAGGTTGCGACCTTTGGAGAGACCAGCGTTAAGGAAAGAGGGGCTGAAGGATGATGAAGAATTTGTTGTAAGTGGCACATTCTTTTAGAAACTTTTGTAAACTGCTTAAATTGTTTTTCTACATTAAATCTCTCTAGCAAGTAATATTTAATTTTTAGGGAAAAAAAAATCTACGTTATTTAGATATTAATTACTAAATGTGTTTAAAATAGGATTTTAAACCTGGAGAAGAAGTACTTGCTCGTTGGACAGACTGTCGATATTACCCCGCAAAGATTGAAGCGATTAATAAAGAGGGTATGTATTGCAATGGTCCATTGGTAAGGTCTGCTTGAAAATGCTGTGCTGTGGATTTAGTCTGCTTAAAAATGTGATATGGCTATAAAGTTTTCCTCTCTACTCCAGTATTAAGTGAAAATATTTTTATATATCAAATTTAGTAAATTGTTTGTCTTTTATCTGTATCAAAATTGGAAATTTAATTTTCTCTTAGAAGACAAAATGTTTTTTAAAAATTTTTTTATTGTTTCAGTGATCAGAAGCTCCTGTGCACAGTCTTAGGACTGTTTTGTACTATTGTTGATTTCAGTTAATGTTATGTTTAAATTTTCATAATCATTTTAGTTATTTTTATCAAAGAAAAACAATGGAAATAGGAAAATAATGGAGCACAGGTTAAATACTCCACAGTGGTGTTATTTCTAATGAACATAAGAAGTTGACATTTTTACTGTATTTTAGCGCGAGTAAGGATTTGGATATAAGTTGAACCATTTCCCTAGTGTGGCATCTTAAATTGCATAACTGTTTCAATCAGTCATGAGCAGAAGTGACTTAATAGCTTAAATATACCAGAAGTTGTCCAACTTGAAGTTGGACCTAGAGTAACTGTTAAAGCAGGGTTTCATTGAGGCAGTCATTTATGGGGTTTTTGTTCCTCCCTGGGTCCTGACTAGTAATAACACCTGGTTGCTCTTGTTATACAAAGTAACATGCAAAACATAAAGCTTTTATAGTAACAAGGTGTGTTTGTTTCTTAACTACTCATGGTGATTCCATCAATCATTTCTAGGAACATTCACAGTGCAATTCTATGACGGTGTCATTAGATGTCTTAAAAGGATGCATATCAAATCTATGCCAGAGGATGCAAAAGGGCAGGTAAGAATACTTGAAGCAATTGATTTGTTAGGTTTTGTGTTTGGGTTTTCATTGTTTTGTTCGTGTTTTGTTTCTTTGCTTTTTTGTTTTTTAATATCTTGAGACAGTAGAAGTGTCAGCACACCTACATTTAGATTAGTCTTTATTCTAGGCCCTGCACTGCCTTGCTTCACCGGTTTATGGATGATGCCTCAGAGTGTGCTGCTCAAGTGGCCTTGCCTCACTGAAATGTCTGGCTGCTGGACACTCCATTGCCTCCAACTAATCTTTTCACAAAACCTTGTCTTACAGAGTTTACAAAGACAGGGGCGTTTGATGACTTTTCCCTCTGGTGTCCTTTCAGGAAAAAACCTTTAGCTTGTCAGCGGTCTGTGCTGCTGATTTTTTTTTTAATTTTATTTATTCCACACCCTCTACCCATGTCTTTTGTTTGCTACTATGAGAGCTTTTTGTCCACGCGTTCTTACAAACATGACTTCTCTTTTTTGCCTCCCCCTGTATCAGAACTTTTGGACAATCAGACAGATAAGTATTTCTTGCCTCTTATAATGTCCAGTTGCAGTTAAAGAAGAGATGATGAATAGAAGTGGAGGGAGACTATGAAGCAGAGAACATGATTTAGTCACCAGGCCTATCTTTATTTGTGAAAGGGAAACATCATTGAAAACTCTTACATGCTTTCAGTGTAAATACCATTGCATTTATCTTGCATGGTAACTCTGTTTTCTTATTTATTGAGAAATTACTCCACTGGAACTGTTTGAGATAAAATTAATGAAAGCTGGTATTTATTTCCTCTTAGTTTTCTCCAGAATACTCCTAACTTTGCAGACTTCAAATATTTCATAATTGCCATTGTAGCCATCCATATCGAGACCAGGGCAGATGGATAATTAATTGGCTTGAAAGCATCTCCACATCCTGGCCTCCAGGGTAAAGGTAGCTGTAAGGTAGGGCTGATGCTCTATGCAAGGGACACTGGAACTTAGTGAGGACACCACTGCATTATTTAAAAGATGTTTCCTGAAGGAGATTAAACTGAAAACCTATAGTCACACTAACCCTGCCTTCTTGCTGCAGTCTTGCAGTAGCTCCATTGAACCAGTGTGTAGTATTTCAAGGAATACTGTCAGTATGGCAGTAAGTTAGGAAGCTTGAGCATTTACTTCATAAAGAGCAAAACTTGGGTAATGTGACTGTGACCGAAAAGAAATAAGCCTTTTGTGGCAGTGGAAAGAGCTCCTTGATTCTGTCCTGTGCTTTTTCTGGGGAGCAGTGTTGTGTCAAATCTTGAGTTACTACTCTTAGGCCACAGGCAATTTTAGCTTAAAAAAAAAAAAAAAAAAAAGTAAATCCATTACTTCACAACCATTATGTTGTCCAGACTTATTTGGTGCCAGTCCAGTTCATCTGTTATTTCTAATTTTTCTCAGTAGTTGAGAGTTATGGTGCCACTTATGCATCTTGGGGGTTGAACGTAGGCTGCTTCAATGAAATCTTGAAAAGGAATTAGGGGCACAAATTTGCACTTTCTCAGATGGATTTAGAATTTTTAAGTTGTCTGGGTACAAGAGCACCTCCAACTGTGCTTTCTATAATGCTGATTGATACTACTTGCAGCATTTAAACCTGCAAAGGTAGAAATAAGCATGAAAGTCTGTAACTTTCAAAGGCCAAGATATATTTTTTCTTGCAACTTTTTCTGCATATACTGCAATGGAAAAATATTTCTAAGTGTTTTTGTGCAATTTTGGAATAAAAACATGAATTAAGATTTGAGATAACTGATTTTCAATGAGACTGAGCTTTGTTTAAGCCTCAAACTCCCATGTATGTTCTTGTTCTTTTGCCTTATTTATTTTATAATAAAATATTTTTAAAAATTTAAGTAAAGCTTACAAAAATACCAGGACTAAACTGACGTGAAAAATTAAGTAGAGTTTTCAGATGCAACACTTCATGCTTCATTTAAACTTATAACTTGTATTTTGTGTGTTTCCAAACTAAAAATTACATTTCCAGAGATGTAAACTTAAGATACTTCAAGTTCTAGTACATCAATAGATTTAACACGTTTTAAGATCTTTGTGGAAGGTGTGTGCTAAGCATGCAAAATTCAAATCACTTGGAGAGAAATAAAGGTTAGTTAATTCTTTGATATGAGACTAGTGTGACTGGAAGGAAGAGATTGTAAATGCTATAGCACTCAAAACTATTTGAGTGCAGCAGAAGTGTGTTTTAATAAGAGTCAGTTGTGAGGGTGGAAAAGCAAAATTTTAAAGAGTGAAAAATATTTGCGTGTGTCAGTGCAATGAGTCCTGAGGCTCAGCTGTGGTTCAGATAAGCACAAATTAATCAAAATCGCACAGACCTGTGACTTATGTAGTACAGAGAGGGAAAAAAGGGAAATTGGGACTGCCCTTGTGAGAGCACATATGAAGTATTTGGATAACTTACTTTTTCTGTTTCATGTTTTTTGTTTTATCTTCGATGTAATCAGGCGCGCGAGAGGGAGCAGATAGCGCCGGAGCTGAGATTAGTGACGGAAATCGAACCAAAAGAAGTGAGTTTTGAGGAGGGATTTGAAGGAGAGGGAGGGGACTTGGCACACAGGAAGAGGAAGCTGAGGAAAAAGCATGGATTTGCGAATGGGCCAGAGGAAAAAAAGAAGATGTGACAGGAGACAATGGGAGCCAAGATGTAGGTGGGGCAGACTGTATAGAATTGAAAGGTGAGGGTAAGGAATCCAGGCTTGATGTGGAATCAGCCAGTCAATAGATTCATGTTTTATGTATGTGTATGTATGAACGTGTGGGAGTTGGAAGTTATGGTGTGACAGAAGAGGAAAAAGCAGCTGAATCTTTAGTACTGTGGAGAATCAAAAAGGTGGTGGTAGTAGGCAGGTGAAGGGAGAGCGATGTATGTGTGAATTCTGCTATTGACGCAAGGGTTGGATTTTGGAAATTATTCTGGTTTTGCCTTCCCACTGTTGTGGGATTATGGTTACACAAGTAGTATTTTAAACTGCAAGTTTTTTAGCCAATTGATGTGTAAGGCTGTTGGGTATTTTCTGCTGATGTATTTCTTGATCGTGCAATTTCCTGTATTTTGATTTAGTGAATCTAATTAGCATAATGATAGTTTTCCTCAGTAGTCATAAAGTAATGATTTATTTTCTAATTTCTGTGGGCCATTACTATTCTCCTGTCACTTTTCTCTGCTTACTTGAAAGATGAATCTTACTAAGAAAGAGAAATAAGGAGATACACATTTTTGATGTATTTTATTTTATATTTTTTTTTTAAATTGCATATATAAATGAGAAGCTCACTGAAGTGAGATACTGAAGGAAGTGGGAAATCAGGCTGGATGATGCAGAGTAACTGGTTCAGAGTTACACAACTAGTTCCAATGAAGAGACATGGTCAAGAAATGAAAGAAAAGTAGGGAAGAAGTTCTCTTAGAAGGATTTTGCTTTTACTCTATTAATTTCTAATGTGTTAATATTTGGACCCTTGGCTTTGTATGGCCTGGGAAATTCTTACTATTAAAATTTGTAGCTAATTTCTGTGATATTGATAATATTTAGTGTCCTGCTATTACAGTTGATAAAATAGACTCATGCTATTAGCCTGAGGCAGATTTCAGAATTTACTGTGCCTTAGGATTCCACTATTATTCTTCAATTGTTTTGTTAATTTTTGGGTAAAAATTCTGAAAAATACACTTTTTTGTCTTTTTGAAGGAGGAGTTCCTCCTTTTTTTGTATGGTCTACAAAAAAAAAATCACCTTAGCATCTTAGATACTAAATAATTCTCACATGTCAGAAGTTGTGCTGCTGAGCAGTCACTCAGCAGGAATTCAAGGTTAAAAAGCAGGCATGAACTGTGTCCCTTTAGTGCCTGTATGTTTATTCCAGAGCCAAAGCAGAAATGGACCCACAGAGTTTCTGAACAATTCAGAATCATGGAATTGTTTTAAGTTGGAGGGAATCTGTTGATATGATCTGTCCATCCCATCTATTCAAGGTTCTCTTCACTGAGTTTAAATTTACATGTTAATCTAGGAAAAAGGTATAACTGTCACCATAATGAATGTCTTTTCTCTGGCTTCTGAATGTTCAACCATTGTTTGCTTCATTATGTGTCCTGCTCCTGTAAGCTCCATGTTGTAAGAGCAGTATCCAAACAGTGGAAGGAAATACAAAGAAAACCACAAAACTCCTTTCCATGTTGCACTTAGATCAGGATACTTGGTTCAGCATCGTCTTTTGAAGCTTGATATTTTCTGAAAGCTTTTGATTCCAGGGTGCTTAGCTTCACTGAAATTTAGGCTGCTCTTTAGAAGCTGTTTTGATGAAGGCTGCACTACTTCCCCTTCCCACTTCTATCAGAAGATCTAATCTCCAGCCTTGTTACTGCCATGATCCTCTTCATCCCTTGGCCAGTGTACAGTGTAAGACTTCTACTCTCAGGTCTCCTAATTCCTCACCACCACAAATAGCTCAATCCCTTTTTTGTCCTGCTGGATGGGCAAGGCTCTGGATGGACTGGGGCTAATAGGTGTGCTCGTTTTGGCTGGCCGAAAGAGAGGTACGTGTGCTTTTGACTGACTATGCAGCTCGCAGTGAGACACGCTCATTTGTGCTGGCATGGCACCAAGTGGCCTCAGTAGTTGCCTGTTGCGTGAGCATTGCCAAAGTGCTTCCAGACTTTGCTGCTGGTTAATGTGTCTGCATCTTGCACTTGACAGTGTGGGCATGGAGCACTTTATCGTAGAGGAATCAAAACTGTTGTTTCTAAGTAAGTTGGTGCAAAGAAGAAGCGTGACCCATGTAAAGCAGTGATTTAAAAGTATTGAACTGTGGAAAAGCATAATGCAAGGAGAATTAACACTGTATTTGTGTTATGATTTCCTCGTGTGTCAAAGAAGGCAAAGAAACCCTCAGCAGAACAGATATTTGAAAGACTTATGTAACAAGTAGGGGAAAAGGTTGCAATGGAAGAAGATTTGTAAAATCAATCTACTTTAGGTATCTCATGTGATCACATAAAAACAAGGACATATTCCACAATAAAATAGTCTGTATGCAGTTGGGGGGAAAAAAAAAGTGCTATTTGTTAAGCACTCATAGGTAACTAGATAAAAAAGTATATTTCTTTTTGCACGTGGCGGTACTTGTAATTCAGAGCTCTCAGATGCTTAATTGTGACTGTCTGATAATTTATGCTGCCTTCTATATTCCACATAACTTCCCCATGGAAGAATTCTGTACCTCAGTGTTATAGCAAATTTGAAAAAATGCTTTAGCCATAAGGACCAAGTTACAATTTTTGCAGTCAGATGGATCCCTGACATTCAAGAGACACAAGGCAGGAGTCTCATTGCTCAACTAGTGGAAAGGGCTTGCCTCAACCTAGGAAATTCTCTCCATTGGTTTGTAGGGTGGCTTGAGTTGGTCTCAATGTCAAAAAGCAGATTGGATTGGGATGTATTGTTTACCCCTGGAATGCTTCCATATGGTACAAATAAGCAATTATGCAAATTGGCACTTAATTACCTTAAATATAGATTGTGGAATTCAGTCATATTATAGAGTACTTTATTGAAGTTAGTGAGTGAAACCTGTAATTTGTAATAAAAAATTAAAAAAAGAGTAAGAGAGTCTGTAGTTGCTCTAGAAACAAAGTTGTAATGAGATAGGAGCTATCCCTGGTTTATCAGGTTAGTTCAGGAGGAATTCCATGCAGCTGGACACTGCTTTGAGGCGATTGCAGCTTTGCATAATAGGTCAACGACTATGGAATGGTGTTTCAGGGCCAGAAGGTTAAGAAAATTATCAGTGTTCTGGGATTGGGAGCTCCTGGGTTTCTAAAGCAATGACACAAGTAGTTTAACAGGGCATGTGTACAGCCAGAATTCTATATACAGTGGTTTTTGAAATATTTTTTTTCTTTTTATCCACATGGCATACTGATAATGCTTCAAGTTTATTTGGACAATTTGGGAAAGTCAATTTTACCGCTCACTGAGTAGTAACCATAAAAAATAAACTGAATTTAATTTAAACATTTCTAGATAAAGTTCACTGGGTTTATGAGTACTTTGTTTTGGAGTCTTAGGTACTTTATAATACTTATTCACCATTTTTTCCTTTTTGGAGGATTGGATAGCTTTGGTCAAAGCTGCTGCTGCAGCAGCAGCCAAGAACAAAGCAGGAAGTAAACCTAGAACCAGTGCAAACAGCAATAAAGATAAAGAGGACAGAAAATGGCTAAAAGTCCCTTCAAAAAAGGAAGAAACCTCAACATCTACAATCATGCAGGAAGTCCAAAAAAAGGAAGAGGAGCCTACATCTAGTGACACATTTGGTAAAATCACATTATAAAAATACAAAATTGTTTTTTCTGTAGTTTTGAACTCCTGTTGCTAATTTTGCAATTAAATAATAACCAATATTTCTAGAGGAAAATGTCTCATCTGCTAATACGATGACTTTCTGATACATAATGGTAGTTGATTCAGAAACTATTTTTATCAGATCTAGTTCAGTCAGCATTTACTGCTTGTGCTAGACTTCTGACTAGCTTTATCAAGAATAGAACATAGCTTTTTGTTAATGATTTCGTTGTACAGTTTGGTTGATATTCCTGCATCTTCTCTTACCTGTGAGATAATACCTGATCTTGTTTCAAGAAAAAAAGATTCCAATATGCATGATATATCCATATTCAGGAGTGTTTGAAATTGTATCTGAGTTGATAAGAGTTGTTTATTTGAAGTCTTTAATGCTTATTTCCCATAATATTCAGTAAAAATTACAATTTTTGATATAATCTCCATTTATTGTTTCAGTATGTAATTCAAGATCTTCAGAATGTGCCGTTTTCCTTTTTATAAACATTTAAAGTTTCTTTACTGCAGTATTCTGCTAGCAGTACTGAAATGTTGAAATATTTTGGGTGTTATGCATTTATGACATGTGAGTTAATGAGGTTTTTCTTGTGTTCAGAAGTAGGATTTCCTGTAGTGGATGTTCCAAAGATGGCCTTTGCGCAGGCAGAGAGCACGTTATCACACAAGAGGAAAAGTAATCTAGGCAACTCATTTCAGGCAAAGAGAGCTCGCCTAAACAAGATCACTGGTAAAAGACTCTTTTTGTTGTTGACTTTGTTCCTTTATCATGTAGTGAAATATTCTTGCTGGTAAAGAAGGTGCTGAAGTAGATTGCATAGAAACACATTCATGTGACAGATGATCACTGCAGTTGGTATTTATTTAGAATTTTAAAGGAATTCATATAAGGTAAAATCTACCTGGTTCATAAATTGGTCACGGACTGTACTTGGTCTTTTTAGTTGTTAGTATAGTAGCCATCCTGAACTGATTAACTTCTTGAGCATATTTTACCTCTAGCTGTACAGTTTTTTCCATTATTGGTTGAATTTGGGTTTATACAACTTCTTAAGAATGTCATGAATTGCATACTACGGCTCTAAATTAAAGCTATGGTTAGCTATGAAGAAACAGAAAATATTTTTTTCATAAAGTGAAATTGTTGCTAAAAAGATTTACTCGTTTAGAAATATACATCCCACAAATTGAAGCTCTGAAGATCTGGAATTTTTTTTTTCTTGGTGTCTCAGCATTCATTCCCTATCTTTATTACTCAAAGATATTAATGGAAAACAGGGATGTTACTACAGAATGCATTCTATACAACAGGAAATTAAATAATTTGTCTTATATCTAAAAGCTGAAAAATGCATTTATTCCAGAATTTAATAGAAACTTACTTACCTGAGAAGAAATTATTTGAATTTATATTCCTCCAAATAAGAAAATTGTGTTGCTAGCTTTGATCCTGTCAGTATTTAGGACAAAGCTTTATATTTGTACCTGTGCTGGGAAAGTATCAGATGCCTTTCAAAAGCTGGCTTGAAAAAAGTTTTGAAGTCCCTCCCTTAATAGAGGAGCCCTTGGACACACTGTAAGATAGAAATTCATTCCACTCATTATTCTAGTCGATAATATTTTGTATAAAGGCTGTGTAAAGGTAAACTTCTGTGTGCTACCAATGAGAGGGGCTTTTTTGGTTGGAGTTTTTTTTTGGAAGTAGATAAAAATTCTTACTCGTTTCTGTAAAACAAAAGTAATTTGCTAAATTGCATAGTGAGAGGAGTTTTTCTGTACTTCTTTTGGCTTATCCAGCCTTTCATTGGTCTGCAGTGGAGGATGTTTAGTCCGTTTTCTTATGAGAGTGGTTCTGTTTCAGTCTCTCAATCGGTAAAACTAAAATGGTGTGAATCATGGAATGCTTTGGGTTGGAGGGGACCTTGAAGTTCACCTACTTCCAACCTTGCTGCCATGGGCAGGGACATCTTCCACTAGACGTGATTGCTCAAAGGCCCATCCAGCCTGGCCCTGAACACTCCCAGGGATGGGACACCCGCAGCTTCCCTGGGCAACCTGTGCCTCACCACCCTCAAGTTTGAATCTATTCTCTTTTGTTCTATCATGTCATCCTTCGGTTCACATGTCCTTCTCCAGCTCTCTTGTTTGCCCCCCTTTTAGGCCCTGGACTACAAGGTCTCCCTGAAGCTTTCTCTTCTCTGGGCTGTACAATCCAAATTTCCTGTCTTTGTTCACGGGAGAGGTGCTCCAGCCCTCTGACCATCTCTGGGTCCCTTCTCTGGACTCACTCCAGCAGGTCCATGTCTTTCCTGTGCTGGGACCACGAGCTGGACACAGCAGTGCAGGTGGGATCTGAGCAGAGCAAGGGGCAGAATCACCTCCCTCATCCTGCTGCCCACAGTGCTTTTAATGTAGCCCAGGAAAGTGTTGGCAGCTCAAGTCCAGCTTTTCATCCAAGAAAGGATGAAAAGGACCTGTTCTTTTTGTACAAAGGAAGCAGTCTTTAGAAAAACCCATCTTCTGCCTCCAGGACTGTCATTCCTGGAAGGCTCCTTCTTTGGATAAAATTTTTGTTGTTTGATGTCAAATTTATCACCCCCATGTCTACTCTCCTTTCCTATGCTACATGCATTTTCAGTTAAGTTCCAATTTAATTGCTGCCATGAGCAGTTGTAATAGAAGATGTAGAGACTAGATATGTATATTGATGGAGCCCTGTTAATTTCTTTCCAATAGCATTTAGTAGCAGAAGATACTAAAACCAAAAAGCTGAAAACCATTTACCTTTAGAAATTGTATTTGCCCGTGCTTGTGGATAGATTTATTACCTCAAGAGCATTATGAGAATTCATACAGACTGAACTGAATAATCAAATAATGATTTTGCAGTCATTACCTGTGTAACCATTTTAAAAAGTGTGTCTGTCTCCACAAGACATACTTGGGTAGCAGAGGATTCGTTACCTTTCAGTGAAAGTGTATTAATCCTTTAACTACAAGAGGAAATTTGACATGTCTTGTAGATACTTAGTGTATCTGTTCTCAAATTAACACACTTCTGCAGTTCATACCATAGTCTTTTATAACAGTACATTTTGAAAATGTGGCTGCTAACGATCAAACTTTTTCTTGCCACATGTGTATTTCTTATGCATTAAATGCTCATATATACAATATACTGTATATCAATATACATTTGCATTGTGTCATTTTTGTCTCCAGCAAAAGCTTTTATATTTGAAGGAAGGTTGGAAATCATGCTGGTGTACCCATCAGAATGGCTACAAAATAATCAAAACATTGTAGCTGTGAGGAAAACATTTACCAGGTTCTTATGGCTGTATTGGGCGAATAATGCAAAACATTATTGTAGGAGTCTGTATGAAGAGAACTCTTCCCTGGATTTGAGTTCAGCATTTAGCAGTTGATGCAGAAAGGTCTTCTTGTCTGCCACAAGGCCCACAGCTGCATCAGGTGTTCTTTGCTCACATTCAACAAAATAAAGTAGCTTCCTTTGTCCCTTCTTTTGCTACTAGCACTGGTAGCAATTCCATTTCCCAGAGGTGAAGAATATATCCTGCTAAGCACATATTAATGTCACCTTCCAATCAGTTTTTGCCTCTGTTGGAATGTTTGCTTCCACGTCTTCTCCTGCTATGTTGGTACCCAAAAACAGGTAATAGCTGCAGTGAGCTTGCAGAACAAAACATTCCTGGTTCACTGTGCCTGCTTTTGCTGGGTTAGCTGCTCTCACAGACAGGGTGGTGAACCTGTAGTCCTGGTTTTCAGTTGCTTTTGAAGTTGCTTTGTCCTACAGGGATGGTGCCTTGTTAGAAAAATACTTCATGGGGTCAAGAGAAAATCATAAGGATTTATCATAAGGATATATTAGCAGATCTGAATCTAGATTCATCAAATAGCTTGGATTTCTGAGCAAGGATCATCTGGTTAGAACTATAAGTCAGAGAATCACAGAAGGTCTGGGTTAGAAGAGGCCTTAAGAGTCATCTGATTCCAACATTATCCACTAGACCAGCTTTCTCTAAGCCCCGTCCAGACTTGCCTTGAACTCGCCCAGGGCTTATAAAAAGCTTTATGAGGCTTCTAAAACCACAAACACTTCCTCAAAAACTATAGCTTGTTGTTTGTTTTAAATTTTTTTTAAAATTTAAAACTCAACTTCACTTGATTTTGAAAGTGATTTTATGCTTTTTGACATAAATTCATGATTGCAAAGATAACGCTATGATTTTGCAACTTGATTTAATTAGGATAATTTGAATTAAAAATGTATATTTAAGTCCATAAAACCTAACATTTTTATGTAGTCTTAATGCAGAATTAAAATCCTACCTGATAATTTTATTTGTTTTTATGCAATAGGACTAAGTTTCTGCTTTTCAGTTAACCTAAACTAAAGCATAACTTAATGTAATATAAATAGTAAATGAGATAAAACACTTGGTATTTATTATTAAATGCATTTTTAAAAATTTTGTTTGTTTTGTTTTAGTGTCTTAAACAGTTTCTGAGAGCCCAGACTTCACTAATTTATAATTTCTTGGACATTGTGAAACTTTAATTAATTTTGGCCATATCTAATTTTTTTTGTGAAACACAATAGCAATTCCCTCTGAATTTGTCAAGCTATTTTTGAGGGCTTCAACTCCTCACACATTATTGACATTCCCAGAGATTACAAAAGCAAGTTTTATTCAGATATCTGTTTTTAGGTTTTATCAGTTCTGTATTTTCTTAATGGTGTAGAACTTCCTATGTCTCTGCATTGTTAGACAATTACAGTTACTGTGTGAGGTCCAACTGAAGCTATTTTCATATGCTTCACTGTCAAAAAGCTTCCTAGTATTTATATTCCCCTTGTCTTTACAGATTTTTTGTAGTAGTGAGGTTGATAAATTTGTGAATGAAGTTATATATTTTAATATATTATTTGCTTGCAATATAGTCATCTTATTGAGGTAATTTGGGACCTCCACTACTGAGAATATTTGTTCAGAAATTAAACTCCATGTTGTATTACGTCAGAGAAAGGTTTGCACGATATGAATTTCTCAAAGACTGGAAAGGGAAAAGAGAAAAGTTTTAAAAATCATTCTGATTTCAAAGTTGTGTCAAACACAAAATTGTCTTTGGTTTTAAAACTCCAGAGCTTGGGCTTTGGAAGGATGGCAAGACATTATTTTAGTGTTGATAATTTTATTTTTTCTTGTCAGTAAATATGCCAAAGAAATGCTTCCTATGTAAGCATGCCATTGCTGAAATGTCCTTTAACTTCTTGTTTCTTCTAATTTAAAGTGTTCAGCTTTGTGGGGAGCCATTTCAGACAGACTCATGTTATAGATGCGTGCAGTTCATATTTCTTGTCTCAGTATTTTACTTATTTTTCTACAAATTGTTGTTGCAAGATGCTTCTAACTAAAAATATCTGAAACTTTTCCCTTAAGGTTTATTGGCATCCAAAGCTGTTGTTGCAGATGGTGCTGAAAAAAAGGAAGGCAACAAAGAAACAGCTCCAGTCCTGGAGCAGGTATGAAATGGTAGAGTTTGATTCTTTTGCAAAGTTCCCACTGGAGTGTGCCATGGAGATGTAGTACCTACAACATTAAAATTTTCCCCTTCAGATATAACAGGGAACTGAAAATTTATCTTATGTTTACATTTCTGGCAGAGCCAGAAGTATGGAATTTAATTGTCTCTAAACACAGTGTTGACTTGAATTTCAGTAATGAGCTTTTGTGTTAGAAAACTAACAGAAAACAAAATAAAGTGAAGTCTCCATGCAACAAATATGAGGAGACAAATGTCCCAAGGTCCAGTTTTATAGCTGGAGTGACGGCTGGCTTAGAAACAGGCCCTTACACAAATTTGATTTGTGTTTGAAACAGGGTTCTTGACATCACATAGAACTTCTTTTAAAAGAAGTTTCTTTTATATTGTAGGAATTTGGTGTTGTAGGCTTGTACGTGTTTTATGAACTGCTCGATGAGCCATACATTTTGCAAGGGTGTGTATTTTAATAAATACAAAAAAGAAACTTTTAAATAATGTTAAGGGTCTGATTTTTAAACCTGCATATTGGCAGGATCTGGAGGCTGCCATTTTGTCTTTGGCTTATTGCACTGTGTTCAGGCATTGCTTGACTCTGAGTTGTGCATTATCTTGCATTTTAAAAGGGCTGAATGCCCGAGCATAGTAAAGCAAGCTAAGGATGAACAGCAGTCTTGATTCAGGACATCTTTGTTTTCCAATTATTTAAATCAGAGCCTTAATGTATCTTTAATACAGCTTTTTTGTATGCATTTTCATTCTTCTTTAACAGCAGCATTTAAACAAAATAGCCTTGCTGCCTGCAACTCTTTAACAAGCACTTCTGTTTTTAGCCCCGGCACACTCTATGAACGGTCCCTACCCCAAACCTGATTTGATATTTTGGTTGTACTGGTTCTTTAGAGCTAATATATCATTGCATTGCTCTGGTTTTTCCATTGATGCTGCATTGGATGAGAGTCAATGGAAGCTGATTTTCTGTTTTTGATGCTGTCACTGGCAGGGCCGGCGGAGCCACTGCGGTGCCAATGCATTGACCGATATTTTGCATAAAGGTTTACAGTGTACTGACATGACATTCCATTTCTCAAATTTTTTGCATATTAAAGATGCTATGATTTTCTTGCTACTGTGTGTGATATTTTCAATGTGCAAAAAACTGTGAAATGGCTTACAGCATGTTGTTTTTTGGGAGAATCATTACAATGTAAATCTTGCCATGCAGAATCCCATTGCGGTGAATGGGACTTTGTGGTTTACATAGACTGTGTATGCAACAGTATAAACTGCAGTGCATATTTACTATAACCTTTTTGTTATTTCTTAGACTTAGTAACTCGGCTGTTCCTGTTTTATTGATCAGATATAAAAAACAAGATGTCTCTGTCATTGTTTACATGCTAATGGTCTGAAAAACCTCATTTTTTGGAAGTAATAGTTAAGCTCCTTTAAAGAGGCATCTAAAATCCCAAATTGTCCTCTTCCTTTGTATCTAACTAAAACCAGAAACCTCACAAACATTTAAGTGATTGACTGTCGGAAGGCAATTTTTTGAGCTTAAAGCTTTTTTTGCTTAGTTCCTGCCCAAAATGAAATTAAAATGGCCGAGTTATAAACCTCCCCAAAAGGTTTTCCGATAGCAAAGCTGATATTCCTTAGAGGCTTTGTCTGCTACTGCTATAAAATTGAATGGATAAAATACCTTGTAGGTTTTTTTAATAATACGGAATATGGTAGAAATATTCAGGCCAATAGCCGAAAACTGACTCTGTTGATGCAAGTTTTTGTTTATATTTATACATTTTTAGTTTACAGTTGTCTTAAACCCAAAAACTCAGACGATTAGTTGCAGATACAGTAGTTTATTTAATTGTATTAGGGTATGTCATGTTATATTTCCTTTTGACCAAGACCTGAGTAGATGGATAACATTAATTCTTTAAGATTTTTAATGTTAATTTGTCCTGTTAAGAGGTTAAGCACCTTATCAAAATCTTAATTTAATTTTTTTAATCTTGTTTAAATAACTTTGTAATTTGAAAGTAATGGATGCTGTAGTATGTCTTTCACATCTGTGAAGATGAACAATAAAATTGTTTATTTACAAGTTACGACTCTAATTAATTTCTGGTAATACTTCTCATAACCAGCGTAGGTATACTCTACAGTTCATGGAATATTTTATTTAAATGAATAAACTGCACTTAGTACGTGTGTAATGGAGTTATTCAAGGTAGAACTGATGTCTGCTGAATGGGATGCTTTGCACCGGATCTGTACAGGATACTCCCAGCGAGCCATTCATGTAGCATTCAGGGGCACCCTTTTACAGACAGAGAATGTGCACTTGTGGGGTTTTGTTTTGCTTTTTTTTGTTTTTCCTCCATTGGAACATGGAAAGTTCTAGTGGAAAATAAAATTGCAGTTTATAACAAAACTCAATGCCCTCAAATCACCAGAGATGTGATGTTTCTAATTTGGATAAAGTGGTGCACACATTCTAGAAATACCTCTCTGCTTTGTTAGATATGGTTTTATTAGATGGTACTGTGCTGTATGATGTAACTGGGATGAGAAGGGAGACAGGCCTAAGTAATTATATTCAAATACTGTAGTTTGCCCTTATTAGGCTAGTTGTAACACATGCACAGTTTTGGTAATATAGGACGAACTTCCAGTGAAAAATTTAAAATGCTAATGTCTGTCAATGCATGCTAATGGTCTAAAAATAGTACTGTTTGTGTTAAGAAGGATGAAAATTCAGAAATTTTGAAAGATGCATTTATATGTTGACTTCTTCATAAATGGTTTTAACTCTATCTGCTCATTTCCCCCTGACATTTAGCAATCTCTTTAACCCTGTGGTGCTAGAAGTTGTGATTTCTTCATGTTTGCGCAAACATATAATGTGGTGAAATCCAGACTCCCAGCACTGAAAGGGGTTGTGTGAGAGTGTGCTCAGTATTGGAAATTTTTCCTTGTTTCAGACATTCCTTAAAGGAGCATTATCAACTTTTTCAGGTTCTCAAAAATACAAATTCCTTGTGAACTATAGTTTTCCTGAGGAGCTGCCTAATTTTTTTTTATTTTAATTTTTTTTTATGCCTCTGGTTGGGGAAATGACTGTAGGGAAAACCTTGGCAACATTTTGTAGAGCTGCAATCTTTCTGAGGAAGGATTGGCTCCTCATAACAGTTCCAGAGTTCAAGGAGTGTCTGGACAGCACTCCGAGTCGTGATTCAGCAGCAGGCAGCACTGTGAGGAGCAGAGAGGAGGACTTGAGGATCCTTCTGGGTCCCTTCCAGTGTGAGATGCTCTGTGATGGTGCATCAGTGTGTGTGTTCTGGCTGGGAACAGATGCTCTCCGAGTTCTGCTTGGAGACTGCACTGACAGCGAAGATGAAAGAGAAAACTAAAAATACTTCGTTGAATTTTTAAATTGGAAATACAGGGAAAATGTGTTATTTTCATCTTTTTTGCAGGTATTTCAAATAGTGGGAATTGAATATTCTGAATACTGAAAACAATTGGTAGTGCTCCTTTTAAAAAAGCAAAATCTAATGTGATGCATTTTAAATAGTTTTCATTTGTACTTAAAATAATGTTGCTTAATTGTGTGTTTGAATACTAAAATTGCTTTTAAAAAGATCAAAATAGAATACAAGAACTACAACGAAGAAACTGAAATAAAAGTATCAATTTTTTATTATTTATTCAGGAGATTTCACCTAAACCACAAAGTCAGAAAAAAAATGAAGCTGATATTAGCAGTTCTGCCAACATTCAGAAACCTGCACTGTTATCCTCAACTTTGTCTTCAGGAAAGGCTCGCAGCAAGAAATGCAAACAAGAATCTGGAGATTCTTCCGGGTGTATAAAGCCCCCTAAATCACCACTTTCCCCAGAGTTAATACAAGTCGAGGATTTGACGCTGGTCTCTCAGCTTCCTTCTTCTGTGATAAATAAAACTAGTGAGCACAGACATTTTAAAAAAAATACCGTAACTACTTATAAGAGATATACAGAAATTTTCTTTGGTTGTAGATGGCTATCGCTTTTAAAAATGAATCTGCTTTAAATAAAATGTCCAAGTGGGAGAAGTAGGGGTAGCTCACTATTTTAAAAGTCAAGGCACATAATAAGGCATTTGAATTACTCTATCAGAAATAATACATTTAAATAATATATTTGCATTTATAGAGTCATGGCTTTTAAGGGTTGGCTTTCCATCTAGCTTAAATCTCTACACTAGCATTAACAGTGATACAGGAAAAATCAAACCTCCCTTCTGAAAAGGGCCTGATTCATTAAAAAGAAAAGACGTACACCTTGGTGTGGACCTTTCCTTCTCTGAGAAACTTCACCTTCAGCAGGCTGACGTTCTGTACCTGTTTGCTGTGGCATTCATCACCTTATGTGATATTTCCTCCAAACACGATGTGAAAGAGAAGATGGGTTCAAGATCTGTGATGGAGAAATATTAAAAATTGTGTTTCCTTATCCCAGAAAAATCCCATGGATGTTCAGTATCTTAAGATGTGTAACCGATTTGCCGAGCACGAAAATACTGTTTATCTGAAGAATAGGGAAAGCTTTATGCTGCATGCTTGAATGCACTATATTTTTGTGAATATTAAGGTATTTCTATAATTTTTTTTCGAGATTACATTAGGTTTTTAGTGTTGCGTAGTGTCAGGTTCTTTGCCTAAAGAACATTAAATGATGAGGCCAAAAGTTAACATAAATGGAAATTTCAGGAAGTCAAAAGCTACATTTTTTTTTATTTTTACTTTTAGTGTAGTGATTGAGGATGGAAGACTCAACCTGCATCATGTGTTCCCCTTAACCTTGATTTTGTATTTTCACTTATGAGATAAGTTTCTTTTCAATCTTTGCTCATAGATAATTTTAAATGAGTGGGAGAGGGAGAAGTGAAAATTCATCCTTCTTTATTCAGGATACATTGGTAAAAATTGTATTTTGTCCCCACAAAATGTTAGCAGTCATCCATATTGTAATACGCCTTCCATCCCCACCCCTAGAGCAATGGTAAGTAGCTTTCCTGGAGCATGCTTATATTTTGGGATAAGTTGGACTTCACAGTAGTAATTTTAAAAAATCCCTAATGTGAAACTTGGTTACTTAGTAGCTTAGATCTTGTTAGCATTGACTTTAATCTTAGTCTTCCAACTTTTTTCTACCTCTAGTAGAAAGTTAGTTTTGCTGTGTCTTGATTTTTAAATCTATGTATCTGACTCGAAAAGCTGCTTACGAAAAGGAGAGAACAGTGATTTACAGTGTAATAGCAAATTAAATGTTTTTCTAAGGCAACATTTTGTGGGACTGGGTAATATTGAAGAGGTGTAGGGGAGTGTGGGTTTTTTGTTTTTAATGAATCAGGCCTATATTAACCTATATCAGTCCTCCTCCCCCGTTTGTTTGGGTTTTTTTAAGTATAAAGTTCCGGAGCCCTCTTACTGTGCCATGCATTGGCAGTGTGTGTTTGAATTTCAGTGGGGGTATTGATATCAGGTTATCAGAAGGCAGGAGCTGGGATATAAAATTAAACACTGTTTAAAATTTTTTTTTAAGTTGTATGTTAACACTACCCATGACTTTTTAGATCTTTAACTGTGATCATTTATTCTGTATATTGTTAAATCCTTTTGCCCCCTTCCATTATAAGTAACCTGCTGCCTGGGTTTTATGGGGAGGGTTTCTTACTGTAAATACACTGCTTGCCCAAAGCAAACACCTTTACCAGTGGGAAAATAGGTGCCCTAGTTATTTATAATAAGCAAAAACCAGAATCATGTCTTGAGCATAAATCTTTCTTTGCTCCTGGTAGTCACAGTTTTGTAATTACTTTTACCAGTTTTGCTGTGATTACCAGCTTTGCAAATAAGAGCTATTTAAAGCACTCCCCATCTTTAGATCTCAAATGCTGCGGTAAGATGATGGCGTATCTCTCTGCTTCATGAACATTGAAAGATCTCTTTTTAGGTCCATCACAGCCAGTGAATTCCCCTAGATCCTACAAACATAGCCAACGGAGAAGAAGATCACAGCGTTTAGCCACTTGCTCCTTGCCTGATGATTCTGTAGAAAAAGTTTCTTCTCCCTCTTCAGTTACTGATGGAAAAGTGTTCTCCATCAGTGGTCAAATCCAACAGTCATCAAAATTGGAGGGTAATGTATCTTAATCTAATAAAGAACTGCCCAAGAGAAATTGAATCATAAAAATTAAACCTTTCACGGTTTTCAGCTAATGGCATATTTTGAACTGCTTGTAGCTAAAGCTGTTTGCTGTTCCTATGCTATGTAATGCTGCAATCCAGACTGTTGTTTGTTGGACCCATGTGTCTTTTTTAATATGACATTTTTTCTTTTATGTAGTACCTGATGTTGCTCATGTGTCACTTGAGAAGCGTGGACCATGTCTCCCTCTTGATTTAAGCCGTAGTTCGGAAGTTACAGCACCATTATCTGCAGAATCCACTTTCCGTAATGAATATCCCTGTAAAGACAAGGAAGATATTCAGATGATTACATATCTTTCTTCCAAAGCAGTAACTGATGGAAGAGTAGCTACAACAGCGTCAGGTAAAGAGATCCAGTATACAACCAGAGAGATTTGTAGTTGTAGGGTTAGTGTGTGTGTGTGTGTGTGTATTCAGTCCCAAAGAAAGAGGGCATATCTTTTATTTTCATTTCTGCACACTCAAAAGCCTGCCTCTCTTCTGGACTCCATTCATCTGCATATTCTTTGTCTTCACTGGCTTAGAGCTGCTTTAGCACTTCTAACATGCTTTAAAGGGATCTGAGAATGTGGAATGTAGTAAGCAGTATTTAAAAAATATTTTGGCTATTGCTAAAAGTTGTAAAAATAATTAATGACGTGGAGTCTTTTCTAACATACCACTTTGTGGCTTAAAACCATGGTGTTCTCAAAGACACCAAAGTCAGCATTCCTCTGCTTTGCGCCTGTTTGCGGTGGAAATTCTGTCCTTCACTTGCTACAAAATGTTACATAAAATAATTTCTGAAAAATCCTCAAGAACTTTTATATAGACTTGGTCACCCTCAGCATGAAGCCCAGTGCTGCAATTCTGTGCTGCCTCTCCCTTTGTAACAGTTTACTGACTTCCATGGTTTACGTGAAACGCTTGAATAGAGGTAACTGAGAGATTTCGGGAAGGATTTACACAGTGGTTTGCAGACCCTAAAAGTGGGATGTTTTCATCCAGGGTATGCTAGGTGTTCATATAATAAGTCTTGTATGCGAGTATCATGCCATTTTTAACTGGCTTCCAAGAAAGAATTCCTTTAAAGCCTTATTTTGTTTTGTTTTGTTTCATGAGAAAATTGTTCAGAAAAATAAGAAGGGGGGTGGGGGGAAATCATGTTATTATATTCTGCTTGGAAAGTTTTTGATAAATTTGATTGATAGTTTGGGAGGACAGCATGACCTTAAAATATAGAGCTATGACACTTAAACTATATCTTAGTCTATTAATCTATGAATCTCTGAAACTAATTTGTCAAAATAAGGGCTATGGGTATCTCTAGTGAACCACCACTTAAGCTTTTTAAAATATTAAAATTAAAATATTACTTAATTACTTGAGTGAAACCATGTGACAGTCTTCATTTGCCCTTGATACACAGCATAGCAGCGGAATTACAGGTTCCCAGGAAAATTACTTCTATAAAAGTCCTTTTTATGTCATGTCTTCTGCCACTTAGAAAGTGCTTTTGGGTGTTGTGTATTTGCCCACTCATTGAAGAAGATCGTAAAAAAAAAAAAAAAGCAACAGCTTCCAGCAGCCATCTGTTTCCTGTTTGGTAAAACTCATTTCAGTTACTAGAAATTTTAACTTCTGACTTTTCTGATGTATTTTCTGGCTCATTTTATGCATAGTTGGTATTGCTGGAAGTTGCCTGCTCCTGTCATGGACCTGGCTCAGGGCAGAGTGAGCCAGTTCTAAACCCAGCACTCAGGAGTGCACTTTGGACCTGTTTGTTGAGATGGATCTTGGTCACAGCTGAAGCAATAAAAGAAAGAATAAGTTTCATTCAGAGCCACCTTTATTTAATGACCCAGAATTATGTGACACGTCCACACAGTTTGTGTCAGAGAAAAATTCCATTATAAAATTGTTGTTACTACTTGCATCCATGGTGGGAAGCTTGTAGCCTCTGCCAGAGGACAGAGTTTATACTGTATATAAAGCTTAATAGCCTTTTTTCATATCGGTATAGTTTTAAGAGTTATAAGCTCTAAAGGAACTGACTTGCCAGCTACTTTTTTGTCTTCTGGTTTTTTGTCTTCCAGTCATGTCTGTTTTGTTCCTAATTTTCATGTACTACAGTTTTCCTTCATGCAGTAAGTGGAACTGTGAACTTTCATACTGATTTTTCATCCAAATGTTAGAAATTTTCAGTAGGTTGCTGCATGTAGCCCAACTACATGAGTAGTTGAGTATCAACTTTGTGACCTGAAAGATTAATCTAAGCAGTTTGATATCTTTAATTCACAGATTTCATGGCAGGTTTTGGAGCTGTCTGCCTCTGTCAGTGGTATTGCTAGGACTCTGTAACTAAAATTCATGTGTGTCTTGGGTTCATCCCAGTCTTTTAACTCTGCTGGAATATGTGTATCTTCATAAACTTGGGAAAAAAAGAAAAATTTAAAGTTCAGGTTTGAAACTTCTGGAGTTAGTCTACAGCATTGAATAAATCTGTTGTGTTGTCTGCTTTAGAAGGCATTGTTTTGCCTTTGCAGAAGCACAGGTTCTCAAGTCACATTCCTGAAGCACACATAATTACACCAAATTCTTGCATGCTTCAGGAGAATAAATAGGATCCATTCTATTTATCAATACTTTCCTAATTATCTGTTTAAACAATAGCAAGCAGATATATACAGGAGAGGAGCCCAAAGCTTTCCTTTGTCATTCCTGTCAATTCTTGAAATAGCTGAGAAAAGTTAATTTGCATTATGCAGAAACATCTATCTAAGTGCAATTTAATACACTGCCTTGTTTAAATGTATGCATTGTGACTCTATCCATTACAAACTGAGAACTCTGGTGTAAAATCCAAACCATTCTGTAATTGTGTTTTCTTGATCTGAAAGAACTACTATAAATCTGCATCTGTTTATGGTATTTCTGCTCTTAAGATTTTATTAACGTAGTCTGGACATAGTTGGAGTTCTAGATTTTATCATCACTGCAAAATTTGTTAAGTGCACTTAAGTCAGACCTGCTGTCTTCATAATTATTGACGTAGATAACTGTTGAGTAGTTTAAGGGAGAGCTCATGATGGTATTTAGCCTGGGACAGCCTGGTCTGATCCCTGACCCTTCTGTTACAGAGCTGAACTGGTTTAAGCCCAGAGATGCAATTTGTGATGTTGCACATTTTGACTTCTGATGGAGTCTATCAGTTGAGTCAGTTGGAAAAAAAAAATTAAATTTATGTTGCTAAAAATTGTGCATTTTAGTGACTTTATTCAGGTACTGACTTGGTATTTTCAGAGGAGAGGGACTAGGTGCACTGAAGTACAGATGCATAAATGGCAACTCATAGGCTTAGCACATTGATTTCAAAATCATTGCTCAAAATGCATTTTGTAGAGTCAAAACAAAAGCTCTGTGATAATTCCTTCAATCCAAAGGCTCCATGGAAGTACTGTGCTCTTTGGTAGGCACCTGCACACTACCCATGATTTATAGAACAGAGGTACTGCTTAACTGAACTATTGTGAGGCGCTACTTGTGATCACCTGATACTGCACACGTATAACTAAGAATCTGCTTTCATTTGCCAAATTGCTCAAAATGAAGGTAACTGGCCTGTGGTCACTTTGGCATTTCAAAGATTTTAAATCCACAGTCAATCAGAATACTTGCAAAGCACAGTAATTTTGCTGTTCTGAATATATGAAGTTGAAGTCTTTTTGTAGTTGTGCTTCTCTTAAAATCTGTGATCTTTTCGTGTGGTTTCTGTAACCCTGCACCATTTTTGTTACTTCAATTGATATATATTGAGTCAACATAACCTCAGCAAGCAATTTGGGTTTTGAAATTTAAGTAAAAGGAAAATATTGTTACACTTTCTAATCTTACAATATAATATTTGTAATTCTGATGAAACAATATTATCACTAGCAGTTATTTTATATTCTAACACTTATAGATGATTTTGCTAGTAGGGTAACATTAGGTTAATATATAGGAGAAATTTGCATTTAAGACAAAGAAAAAACAAAAACATTGCATACTTTTATGTAATTTCCTTGGCAACAGTTTATTGCAGCAGGAAAAAGAAAGAACCGATGTACAAAATTTTCTGAAAATGTGATTTGTCACTTTTTTAAAAACTCTTGCCAGCATTACAGGCTTACCTTGCCTTTAAGAAGGATGAACTATTGTTCATCTCTTTATTTGCTCACATTACTTTGGGGCTGTTTGTTTTACTTCAACCATCTAGTAACAGTCAAATTTACTCCCTAATTTGAATGCCTGCCATTCTAATCTCTGCCCTGAAATTCCCAGTTTGGGCTGGTTATGAAGCAAGCCAGAACCTTTTTATGGGTTTATTTGTCCTAAAGACATAATTTTGAGCAGGGTCCAGTATTAATCTGTGATATGCAATTAAAAGGCTGTTTAGATATAAAATTGATCCTATGCACTGAATTCAAAATACTTAATTAAACATGACTAGAATGATTGATATTTCTATTACAGTATGATTTAAGTTGTATATTAGTGCAGATAATTATATTTAAGAATATCAGTCAACAAAATAAGTTGCTTCAAGTTGCTGCAATTTATTTGAGCTTGATGAATTGCAATATGCAGTAGCACTGCAAGCCCATTTGTGCTGTTGTACTTGTGCCACATCTTGTCCTATACCTGTACTTGCATGAGGGAGTTTGTATCACTTCTCTGTGCCATAACTTGAAAAGCATCATTGGAAACATGTTATAAACTGAATTGGGAATGAAGTGGTTTGCATTTCTTTTTAATCTGACATTAGTCTTCTAGTGATAAAATTAATCTTGGAATGGTAACAAAATCAATAGTTTCCCAAATCTAATCTCTGGTAGTCTTTCTCTGTGAGGAGTGTTAACTGCAGACCTCCCACATTCCCTGCGTGGGAGGTGGCTGGCTAGACTCTTTCACAGGAATGAAATTGCCATTAAAAGTAGCAGTTAAAAAAAAAAAAAAAGATAGTATTTCCATAAAGGAACTAATATTTCCTGGTTGTATTTGTTACTTTCCCTTCTGACTGACCACCTTGTCCAATTTTTTGGTTACATGTAAGGCATAGTGTTTGCACCGCTGAAAAGCAGACTTTGACACTTTATGTAGGATTTGAGAATTTAAGGTTCTTTATCTAAAATTACTTTTAATGAAGAAAAGTAGAAGCCAGTAATAACATTACAGTGTATACAGGCATAATAGCAGTTTCTATTTTCAAGTTACTATAGAATGGCAGTTTGGAGAGTTCTGACAGCAAGACTGGTATTAGCGTGTCTGAAGAGATTTCTGCCCAATAAAAGTGTTCCTTTAAGCAGTAACTGATTGCTTTGTCAGATGTGCATGTGTTGAAAATTATTGAGATACTGAAATTTGTTGTGTTGTAGCTGTTGGTATTAAATCATATTTAGATGTCAAGTCAGGATTTCTTCTCAATAATAAGGTTTAAATACTAATTCATCTAATGTTGAGACTAAATTTCTCTTGAGATTGTTTGTTCTCCCATCTTTTCATCAAAATGGCAGTGACCTAAATGAATTATGTGCATTTGGGTGATCCTTTTGCGCTCTTTTTAGAAATGAGACAAGACGCTGATAGCATGATGATGTGGGAAAGTGTCACTTTTTTCTTTTACTAATGTGCTAAAATATACTTATTGCTCTACAGATGGCAGAGCAGTTCAGTCCTGTAACAGAGACAAATGGTAATTAGGAAACCCAAGAAAGGAATAATTTGAGTAGTGTTTTGTGTCAATGATAAGTATTCCAGCAAGCTAAATGCACTTGAAATGCAGACAAAGGCAAGAGCCTGAATCGGTCTTAAAAGGATTACGGTCTTAGGCGAGATGGTTGGTTTGAGGCAGTGGAAAGACTGAGGTAGCCCCAGGCGTGGCCGTGCAGCTCCTGCCATGTGGCAGGAGCCAGCACAGAGAGCTGAGCAGCTGCTGCTGCTGCTGGATTGCACAGTACAGAGCTGTCCTGTGTCTGGGGACACCTGGCATTTGCAAGGGCTGTGCGGTGTGACAGCTGCTGCACCACTTCCTATTGTTCTTGCTGGCCCTTCAGCTTTCCAGCTAGTGGCATTTTGGCATTTGGTGTTCCCAGGAAGGCTCATAGGAGTGGGAGGTGTGTGAGCTGTGTTGTATCCCAGTAGAATTTTGTTGGTCTGTCCCTATTTGGAAGGCTTGAGGCGTTGTGCCCTAGCAGTTAAAATCTCTTTATGACTGATGAACTTACTAAATTATCTTAATGCTGCTTATTTAATGCATTCCAGATCAGCTCCATATTTTTTCTTGTTGAATATCTTGGCCAATAGCAAGTATTTTTCAGGACTTTTAAAAAATTATTTTTTGCATGCTTTTGCTTTTGTTGGGCTCTTCTGCTGAGGGACACTGAAGGTAACTGGTGCACTTCCAAGAGTTTACAGCTGGCATGGAGAAACCTGAAAAACCTCAGGAAAAACCTGAGCCCTTTCTGATTTCACAGACCTGCATTTTTGTACAGTATGTCCTTGCTATAGTCCTCAAATATCTTTGAGGGTCTGATGAAAATTAGGCTTTCCTAATTAGATGAATCTTGAAGCTCTAACAGTACTGATGGACAGAGTAATAGAGAGTTTTGAATTGCCTCCATAATGTTCTTTATAAATAACTTTTATTCTAGTTTGATTATCTTAAAATTATTATAAATATTAGCAGTGAAAATTAAAATTTTGGTTTTGTTTTGTTTTCAGTTTGTTGCTTCCTAACATGCATCAGATAAAGAGCTAAAACACAACTAAATATTTCAGTGAATAAACTTTTCTAAATAGTAGAAGATAAGAATTGGCAGTATATGATGCCAAATTCTGACAAATCACAGTACTTTTACATGTTATTCAAATGTGGATTAATGAAAGAAAGTGAAATATTTAAATATTATTAAAATCAATTAAAAATTCAATAGGCAGAGATGTTTTCATACATAGGAATAAAAATGTTGTACCAGAGCTTAATTTCCCTGTTAACATAATGGAGCATTAACTTGAGTGCTACTGACAGTGTCAGCACCTTTAACTGTTACTCTTGTCACAGGTTCTTATTACAGTGGATAAAAAAGGAAACAATAAGGCTCAAAAGTCTCAGCAAAAGTACACTTTAACTAATATAGGTAGTTTAAAAGTGAGTGCAAATTCCAAAATACAGGAAGAAACCTTCTGTGGCATGTAGTGTCTTGTATGTAAGACTGAGATCTAGGCATTCATGTGCAGTAATGATCTGTTATGTGTGATGATGGTATGACCAGTATTGACATTTCAGTGATCTGTCCCAGCCCTGGCTGGCTGCAATCCTTATGGAATGCCGAGTAAATCCATCTTCTTGTTTTCAGCACCCTCGTCCCATGTACATGCCTTGCATCTGGAATTGCCTTTAACCAATAGTCTCAAGTTACCCAAAGGGAATAGTAAAAAAAAGAGGTCTTCCACATCAGTGAGCTCTGAAGGGACAGAGATACAGTGCTCTGTGCCCATAAAGGAGAAATGTTTTGAGAGTCTGAAGGAGAAAATATTAAAGAACGTGATTGAGAAGGACAAGCATTCAGAAGTTGGTAAACTACAATACTTTTTGTTTCCAGTGCTTTAGACAATAAAAATAATTGTAAAATGACATTAAAAATAATTATACTGTTTGAATGTTTCTTATTATTGTGTGCTGTTAGGATTTTTTACAGTCTAATTACTTTTACGAGAAATTAGGTCATTAGCCAGACACTCACCATATGTGATATATTCTTCAATTTGCAGGTGCAGCTAGAATGGAAAGAAAAGCAAAACTGGAAGAGAAAAGTTCTTCAGCATATGGTATGTAGTAAGCAATATTATTTTTATGAAAAAAAGAAAAATTCTCTAGCACTTCCTGTCTCTGAAGAGCAAATGTAAAAGCATAAAATATTTCCTGGCCCCAGCTGCACTTTTTGTTTGTTAAGGTCTTAAAAAAAGTTTCTACATATATGGCAGGTTTGTAACAGAAGAATAATTTGTAAGATAAAATGGAAGTGCCCATAGCAAGGTGTTTAAAGGATCCTAAAGTGCCTATGAGAGGCCTGCTGCCTCTGGTTTTTCATTTGATTGGAGTTGGATTTTTTAGTAGAACGAGTAGTACTGGCTGTTTCATTGTACTGTCAGATTTGAGAAGGGAGGAGCAAACAACAGTTACTAGTAAAACATTTGGCAATTAATAAAATAAAACACAGATTAGGAGGACTCTGTTTCTATCCTGTGTTCAAAATAAAATAAATTATTAGAGACTGGCAAGAATTCAGAAGTGATTCTACCTTGTTTTTCCAGAAGGTAAAAGTTTTGTCTCTGTGTTCCCCAAGAAGATAAGACACTTCAAATTTATGTGCAGGAAGCAATCCTGGCTTTGAGGCTTATTTTTTGCAGCAAGTTAATTTCCTTGTTATTTGTCTCACTGCTGATAACTGAAGAAATTATTGTGGAGTAAAAATGTGGGATGTATTTTATCTGGGAGAGAATTAACAAGGTAAAAAGGATTTTTCAGAGTCAAAGTGCTTGTTGTCATGTGTGGACAGTGCCAGCAGTGTTTAGAGGTGAGCTGCAGTGTAAAAAATGCCTCAAATTCGAGTCAGAATTAGTTTTCTGTGAGGATGCTACTGTACAGTGCGGAGTGGTGACAGCAGCAGCAGATTTGTGATACTGAAATTTCCTTCAAATGTTGTTCTCTAGGCCTAATATGAGTTTTTAGGACAATGCAACCTTTATAATTGGGGATTTTGTACTTGTGGAAGCTTTTTCTCTTGTCCAAATCTTTTTGTTATAAACTGTAAGTAAAATAGAAGTTATAGGCTATTTATGATGTTACATATTTTGTGTACTTTGCTGTATTTTTTTCCCTTGATATCTTACTTGGAAATACTTAAAATTATGAGATATTATTTGTCAAATGAGATTTCTTTGAACTATTACACCAGCAATTAATAAGAGGTGTGTCCTAGATATCAAATAAATTAACTGAATCATTTTGATCTGACTAGATAACTAGAATACTTGATTTTGAATGCCTTGTTTAGGTTAAGCTGCTTTAAATAGTTTAATTTTTATTTCAGGTAAAAAGAAAGAAAAAGAAAAGGAGAAAAAGGAGAAGAAGGAAAAAGATCATAAACCAAAGCAGAAAAAGAAGAAGAAAAAAAAGAAGAAATCAAAACAGCATGGTAAGTTCAATTTATATTTTTTTAAGTAGTTAAAACCACCCAGTGTATTTCTATCATTAGATTGTAAAACTTATTTGTAATCAATATGAATGTAAAATTTCAGAAATGTCCAAGAGTAAGTTTTAGCCTTAAATATGAAAAGGACACTTGGGACTTCTTTTTTTCTTGCATTTATAGCCTGTCCCTCTCTATGTAATAGACATACATATTTCATAGATTTTTTTCCTCCTCAAATATATATGCTTGTTGTTTTCATGTCTTTAAATTCTTAATTTGAAGCTCTGTATATATGTCATACCTATTTTGCTCAGGCATTATAATTATTCTATTGTCTAGTTTGTTGCTACATTTCGGTGGTTTGTTCTATGCAATGCACCCCCTCTTTAGCAGTTAATCCTTCACAACTGGGGTTGGCATCTCTGTTATAACAGCCTTGTCTGTTGCTTTGACAAATGAGGATTAAATTTTTTGGATTATGTGTTTCTCTGTCCAAGATTTGTGCTATAACATGAAAATGCTTCCAGATCATGCAGTGCTTTAGTGTACATTGCAATATTGTAGGTTTAGTGTACTTCATCATCTTTTTACTGGAGCTTAAAGCTATTTTTACTAGAATTTAAAGCTGTAAACTTAAATTGCTTATTTTGCTTAAAAATCATTGTGAGCTCTTACTTGCACTGAGGAGGCATCTAAGTATTTTCAAGAAGATACTGATAAATGCTAGGTATGTGCCCAGTATTGCTCTTTGGTTTTAGATTCTTCTGGTCATAAAGTGGTTTGTTGTGGGCTGTGGTTTTTTTTGTTTTTTGGGGTTTTTCTTTCATCTTTTTATTCCTTTGGTTTTTTGCCAGCTTGTCTTGAAACTTAGAAGCTTGGCAGAGGTACCATAATTAGGTTCCAATTTCTAGGAGCCTTATCCAGTGTTTGTAAACATGAGAAGAAAATATGCTCAGTGTCTCAACAAATAGCAATCTTAAATCCAGATGCAAAAAGCAGTGTGAGTAAAACTTGAGCATTTTATTCTTTGCAAATTTATCTTGTGAAAATCTGGGTTTAACAATCCAGAGGTACTCAATTTGGACTTTTTTTATCTGGAGAAAAATCTTAAATGCTCCCATGGATTCTGACTTCAGTGTCTGACTCTGAAAAAGCCCATCTGTCAAAAGAGACAGGACTCTATCTCCAGGACTAGGTCACTCCACTCCAGATGTGGACAGAAGTGTAAGGGTGTGAGGCATGCCCCTTTTCTTTGAAGTGAAATTGAGGCATCTTGGGCAAGAAGAGGGAGCAGTACCTTGTGTGCCCCAGGTAAGTTTTGAACAAGGCTTTAAGACAAAACAACGACCCCAGAAAAGACTGGGTTTGTGCTCTTTGTGCATGACTTAATGATTGTATAAAACCTATGTGTAGCAGAAAGTAGGCAATGCCTGTTATTTATGCTGCTCTGTTGCAGTGAGTTTGAAAGCCATAAAGCATGAGGTAATCAACTCAGCTGCTCCCTGAGCTGACTACACTTGGGAAATGCTGGAGATAGGGTTTGGACAGAGACAGTAGAGGAGAGTGACTTCATGGCAGGTGATCTAGGAGAGAAGGATATTGTGGAACCCATAGCAGGAAAGCTGTAGTGATAGGTGGGAGCGGGAATGCTTCCTACAGAAGGGTGAAAGTGCAGTAATCTGATTACTTGCTAGTACTTGAAGTACTAATTTTTAAGAGTAGTAAATGGGTAGCTACTCATAATTACTGATTGAAGCCATGGCAATGCTCAGGTGGGTCCAGAGGAAGGCCATGATGATGGTTAGAGGGCTAGAGCACTCCCCCTATGAGAATAGGCTGAGAGCCTGTGTAGGCTTTCTTATACAAAAAAGAATGCTGGGGAAATACCTCATAGCAGGCTTTTAGTATTTACAGGAGACTTACAGAAAGGATTGGGAGGGACCCCTTAATAGGGGTACAGTGATAGGGCAAAGGGTAGCAGTTTTAAACTGAAAGAGAGTCGATCTAGATCAGATTAGATAATCAGAAGAAATTAATTTCTGTGGGGGTGGTGAGCCACTGGAGTGGGTTGCCCAGTGAGGTTGTGGATGTCCCATCCTGGGAAGTGTTGAAGGCCAGGTTGGATGGGCATCTGAAAAACCTGCTCTACTGGAAGGTGGGAGGGAACAGGATGGTCTTTAAGGTCACTTCCAACCCTAAGTGTTCATTGATTTGTAATTACATAAACTTTGCTAGGACAGTCTCTCAAGTCATTGTGATTTGAGACAGGCTTGCGAAGGGTTTCTTGAGGCTGTTGCAAATAGTTTGTTAGAGGAAAGGATACAATGCTGGTTATCAAGATAAATGTCAGTAACAGCAGGCAGAAGCACATGATGTTGTCTATGCTTGTGTGTGTGCTGTAAAGCCACATCCCGCTCCTCCCTCTAGCTGAGCAGGTCAATATAGAGTTGCAGAAGTACAGTGGGGATTTCTGCAGCAGGTGGGCTCAGACACTGTCTGCCCAGCAGCTACTCTGGATCCCAGTTGTTCCAATTTCTTTGCCTGCAGATATGAGCTCACGGGGCAGCAGCCCTGCTGCAGTATAGACGGTCTCACTTCCATGTGCATTCTCACACACTCCCAGTGCTGGCCAGGCCTCCCCGGGTCCCCTGAGGTCCCGACCCAGCTCTCCTGCTTAGAGAGTCACTTCCACCCAGAGCTGGCCCTTGCAGGCCCACCGGCCCCTTGCTCCCAGGCCATTTCACCTGCTCATCAGCTGGTCCAGCCTGATCCGTGAAAGCAGTCAGACGTTTGGACTGGCTGCAGGTGCTGTAGCATGAGCTCATGGGCCTCTCTGACCAGAGATCCCTGGCATGGGGCTGGCACTGTTGTCCCTGCAGTCTCTCTGAGTGCTGGCACCACAGACGCGTGGGCCCTTCTACCTTCAGTGCTACTCCATTTGCCAGCACACAGACCCCTTCCCCAGCTGAGAGATAAAAAACTACAGAATAGTTGAGGTTGGAAAAGACCTCTGGAGGCGCAGTGATCCAACCCCCTTTTCCTGGTTGCCATGAATTATTATCCAGACAACTTTTCAATGGCTCCTAGGAGGGAGACTTAAAACCTCTGCCAGCACAGACTGGATGCAAGGCATGGCCAGGCAGGTGTAGTGACCACAAAACTTTATGCATCTGTGGCTTTTCTTTATTCTGTTATTCCTATGTTTTCCCCATAATTGTTCTTCCCCAAATCACTTCACTCCATCAAATTTCCCCACCTTTATTTTCTTATCTAAACATCTCATAGTAGGTATATGCAAACCCAAAATTATTTTCCCCCACATCCCCTAGTGTCCCCCTTGGCAGCCCCCTGGCTGCAAATGCCCTTAGTCCAGAAGATGATGCAGAGAGCTGCTGTGGGTGACGTATCCTGATGGGTTTCATGCATGGATAATGGAGGTAATGGCACTGCTGGGGAAGTCTGAGAGGAACCTGGCATTTGGTGCTTGTCGTTTGCCTCTCATCCTCCTCCTTTGGGCCTGTGTATTTATATCCTTCTGGGATGCTCCCTATCCCATTTCAGGACCTGTTGGCCCATTGATGTCTCATGGAATGGACCTGGGAACATCCAAAGACAACTTCCTTTGGGCTCCCTGTGCTCCTCTGCAGGGGTGCAGACAAGCTTTCATCACTTGAACTGATAGGATCATCTGTGGTTGCTTCTGGGTAGCAATGCTGGTGGTGCTGCAAGCAGACTTTAGGCAAAAGAGAGAGTCACCAGCAGCATCTCCAAGGATAGCAGATGGTGCAGGATGAATTGTGGAAAAAAGAAGACTGCATAATATTGTAGGAAAAATTACCCCTCTGTTACATTCAGAGATAGGCGAGTTACAACTGGTGATGCTCATCTATCAAACTTGATTATGTTTCTTACTGGAAGTTTTTAAATACAATGTTTTGAATTAAATACAATGTTTTGCCATTTCTTATTTACAGTTTCATCATCCTGTTGCCTCAGCATCAATATTCTTTGCTTGTCATCATAATGCTGCAGTAAAATCTGTGCCAAATTTTTTTTTTTTGCATTTACTATAAATTTTACTTTTGTAAGAGCGACTTCTTTTCTTTTAACTTCAGATTATTCAGATTATGAAGACAGTTCTGTGGAATACGTGGACAGGTGCTCCTCTCCCTTGACGCGGTCCTCAGGCAGCTCTCTGACGTTGCGCAGTATGTTCTCAGAGAAGAACACTTCGTACCAGTATCCAAGAGCTATCCTCTCTGTTGACCTTAGTGGAGAAAGTAGGTTGAATGAACAGCAGATTTCAGTTTATAGGTTTAATTTGTTAAGAAGGAGACTTTTAAAGGAAATAATTTGGTTTATGTTTGAGATTGTAGCTATAAATATGGTGACTGATTTATCCTTCCTCTATTTAAATCAAAATGCTTACACTCCTCAAGCTGTTCTATATTGTACTTGCTTTGGTTAAGTGTTGCTAGTCTGCATCTGAGGAGAGCACGTTAAAGACACTTTGCAGAATTCATCTTGAAATCTCATATCCCAGCCGTGTGTTTGAGAGAAATTCTTTTCCTAATGCAGATTAAGATTTTTACCTGTCAAAACCCCCTGTGTTTCTTTGAATTATCATGTCTCTCCACACCCAGTTTCACATGTATTTGTTTCTATTAGACCTTTCAGATGTGGAGTTCTTGGATGACTCTTCCACAGAGAGTTTATTACTTAGTGGTGATGAATACAATCAGGATTTTGATTCAACTAACTTTGAGGAGTCTCAGGATGAAGATGATGCTCTCAATGAAATTGTTAGATGCATTTGTGAACTTGATGAAGAAAATGGCTTTATGATTCAGGTAAAGAAGTTTGGTGTGTGGAGTTAAATTTTTCATGTTTCCTCTCCATGAAGGGCTTGTGAAGATGCCCTTTGGTGTGTCACAGACTGGAATTATGTAGAGAGCTGTACATAAGTGAACAAGAACAAAATATTTCTTTGTTCTGTACTTGGTTTGGCTCTGTTCAGTGGATGCAGAGCTGTTTCTCTAGGAAGGGATTTCCTTAGTATTTGATACATAGGACAAATTGCTGAGTAACCTTTTTCTTTATAGCCATTTGATAAATTTGGAATAAAGTATCCTCTGCCACATACAAACCATTGCTTCTGCTCCCTAGATCATCCTGATTATAGGAGCCTTCCTGGCCTGGCCCTTGTGCTTTGCAGTACCACTTGTAGAAACCTCTCTGCTCACTGTAAATGTCCCGCCTCTGTGTGCAGCATGTCTCCTGTGCAGACACTAAATACTGTCAGTACCATGATGTGGGTTTCATCTTTAGAATAGCACTTCTCACACTGGATATCACTACCAGGTTTTAGAAGCTGCTGGGAATTTACATCTTAGCTTGGTATAGATAAAAGGGAAGAAGAATATACCATGTCTGCACAGCATTCAGGTGTTGATGGATTGCAACTCCTGCTGCTTTTTACTTTCTATTCCAATGAGGAGAGCATTTTCCATCCATGAGTAATTGCAAGTCTTTTTTATCAACCAATTTATGTTGCAATGATTAGATCAGATGCAAAAAGCAGTAAGGAAGAAGTCAGTTGTCAACAACTTTGAAAAGGTCATGGATCTCCTGTGTGTTTTACCCTCATTCAAAATCAGGTTTGTATTCAACTACTCCTGTGGTACAGTTCCTGTTGATAGTATGGAGTCCCTTCAGTTGAGAAGTAAAGGAAACAAGTAGTCCTGTCATGTATTGGTGGACTTACTCTTCAGGAACTGACAGAGCCCTGGAAATGAAGGGCACACAGGCTGTCTTGGGGAGCAGAACTGCAGTGCTGTGTTGGAGGAACTGAGCAACAGTTCAGCTGTGGTAACAGTGTGGACATATGGGCTGGTGTAACAGTCTTTGGAGAGGGGAGGGAACACTGTAGCTGTAGTGACGGGAGGAAAGGTGATTTCATGCTTTGAACAGGTTGATGCTCAAAGGCATATCAAAGCAAAGAGGAGTTATTTTTCATCAGTGAGTAACACTGGCAAACACAGAGTTGAGAAAGAGAAATATCTTTATAAGAGTTATTTTCCTGCCTGTTTTTGGAGTCCAATGGCAGCCTGATTTTTCCTCTTCATGCTTGTCTCACTGAGAGCAACCAATTTGCTGTTTCTAGGCTCTCATGTCTTACCACTTCTATTTTGCTCTCCTATTCTCTTGTTTCTCCTCTTTCATTTTCTCTTAATTTTCTTTTTCTTTTAGATTTTCCATTGGTGCGATATTAAAAGCACATCTTTCTAGCGCACTGGAGAGATGCTTTGTAAATATAAATAATTAAACTGAAGAGTTTTCTACTTTTCACTGTTATGCTGTAATGTATTACATTATCTTTCTACTTTACTATAATATTATACTCCTGTCTTATGTTTCACTACTAAATATGTAGGTGCTAAAATACTGAATGTTGTAATAAAATACTATTTAATATTACATCTTCAGTTTCCTTTTTTTTTTTCCAGTCTGGAGTTTGTGGTTGAGGTAACTTTCAGATCTAGAGCTCTTTTTTTAGCTTGATGTCTTTGTCTACCCAAACACAAATTGCCCAACTAAAATAATCTTGCTCAAACCAGCTTTTTAAATTAAAGTGCTGTTCTCTGCATTTTGATGATACAAGAAGTAGCTTATGATTTTTTGCATCTACATGTCTAAGTTATAGTTTTGTTGTTTGTTTTTGTTTTTTTTTTCTGACATCAGTGTGAAGAATGCTTGTGTTGGCAGCACAGTGTTTGCATGGGGCTGTTGGAGGACAGCATTCCAGACCAGTACATCTGTTACATCTGCAGAGATCCACCAGGTACAGACAAACCACCTTTATCTGCAGCCCTGCTTGGGATTTTTGAGCAGAGATGTTATGAATTTGCTTAAATTGTTCAAGCTTTGTCTGTTTTGTGTTATTTGTGATGCTTCTTTGGGGCAAGTGATTCTAAGTTTGGCTCTGAGCAGAAATTTACTTTTATGTTAGTAACATCATGGTCAGCTATGCTGAGTCTTATCTGTGAACTCGGTTACCGTTGTTTTAACTTGTTGAAACTTAATTCCTCCCAAGCCTTAGCACGTTTTAATGTCAGTGTAGTCTGAAAAGCCTTTCTAAAGAAACCATTTTTGTTCAGGGATCTGTTTTGCCAATACTTGGAATCACATTTGTTCATTTAAATATTTTCTTAGAGGAAAAGGACTCAGTACCACAGTACACTCAAACATGCTGTGAATGGCATTTCATAGTAATTGCAATTTTATAATGTTTACATTTGCCCAGAACTGTGTAAAAATGTGGAACTGAATATTGAAAATATGGAAAAATCTAACACGTTATAGTAAACAATAGTGCACGAACAGCATACGTTGAACTTCAGGTAGTTAGGTCAAATTCATAAGAACTAGGAAAACAATTTACTTTTAAACTGAATACATTTGATTAGGAAGATGTTGATTTAAAAATTACTCTAGATAAATCCATTTTTCTTAACAGTTATTTGGAGAAGAACTAAAGAATTTGGAAGTAAATGTTTTGTATTTTCTTCTAACAATTGATACAAATGCACATACCTGTCTTCTGGTGAAATATCCAGCACTCCAGCTGTTTCAAAAGGGCAATGAGACTACAACCTCAAATTTACTTTCCTTCTAAACTTACGTGAAATATAAAAATTGTTTGCAGAGTTTTTTATTAGCTGTTTTTCAGATAAAATATTAGGAAAATAAAGGTGGTTCCATATTCCCCAGTGTGAATCAAAACTGGTGGTAGAGAGTCTTGTCTGATAGTTCTGTGTGGTGTCTCTTTCAGCAGCCCAGCTTTTTCTTACTAAACCCAGCTAATTTGTCTTGTGCTCTTTCCCTGCACTGTAGTAGGTAGTTTGTTTTTCCCTGCTATGCAGAGTCTGTGTCCCTAATTTTTATCTTCTCTCCCTTCCTAACCATTACTTCTTTTCTTTCTATGTCAGGAGAAAAAAGTCATTCTCAATGTCAGTATTTTAAAGTGTATTGGGATAATGGGCAAAAAGGAGATAGACAGGGTATTCTCCTGAAAGGTATGAAGGGCTTCCATCAACCCATTCTTTGTTCTGTCTATGGTGATAGTATGATTTGAAATTGAGTGTAAGATATTGCCATCAGTCCGTCTGGGTGCCTTGTTGTAAACAATATCAATGCAATAATTAGCATTATGCATTACTAGTTTTGGGTGGGTGATTTGGTTTTATTTTGTTATGGGTTTTTTTTAAATTTGTTTGGGTTTTTTAGTAGTTATTTAGCTACTCTAGAAGCGTTAGCTAAATACTCATTCTTGCTGGTTGGGTTAAGATGTAGCAGGGGAGACCTGAGACCCACATACATCAATAACATCTCCAGAAGTCTGGTGAAAGGCACCTCAAAGGGGAGTGTAAGAGCTCTGCTGTCAGATAACTTTGAAATATCTGCTTTTCCTGAAGCCTTTTCCTGGCATCTAATTAATAGATACTGACTTCAGTATTGAAGCAAAACATTTCTCTTTTAGAAACAAACTGGGTGTTTTGGATATGTCCACTCTCTAACATTTCTCTTGGTAACTTAGGCTTTTTTAAAAAAAAAAAAAAAAAGTAAGTTGCAGTACTTAGATAAATGCCAATATAAGCTTTGTATTTAGTGGTTATTTTTTAANGCTTTCTTAAAAAAAAAAAAAAAAGTAAGTTGCAGTACTTAGATAAATGCCAATATAAGCTTTGTTTTTAGTGGTTATTTTTTAAGCATAGACCTTAATATCATATAGTTTGATTGCAAAGGGATTAGGTTTTAATTTCATATGCCATTTAGAGGTGTTTTGAGGTTTCAGGCTTATTTTTTTTTCTTACAAGTTTATTGCTTTCTTCTTAATCTGCAAAAACTAAATTCTAATATATTAATAGCAAAATCTTGATTCATCCTTTCATGGATGTTAGGAGATATTTAGGCAAGTACAGCACATAATTATAGCACTCTAGTTATAAATATAATTCTGCTGTGTCTTTAGATGGCCCTTAATTTGTTTATTGCTTACCCCAGGACAGAGGTGGAGTGCCAAATATCTCTATGACAAAGACTGGCTAAACAATGGACACATGTGTGGATTATCATTTTTGAAAGAGAACTACTCTCATCTTAATGCCAAAAAGATCGTGTCAACACATCACCTACTGGCAGATGTATATGGGGTAACTGAAATACTGCATGGATTGCAGCTGAAGATTGGGATTCTGAAGTAGGTATCACTTCAGGGTTTATTTTCCAGCTTTATATCTTCAGGTAGCAGAGACAACCATTATTTCATACGCATTTTTCTCTCACATCAAAGTTCTTTCTTGTATGATATTTTAAATAATTCAAGTGCAAGATGTGCAACCCTCAGCTTCAGCTGGAGCTAGTGTTCAGCACCCAAGCAGATCTGGTCTATTGGTGGATTATTGGTGATTTTTTGGGTACATTTTGTGTTAAAGGGGCATTCCAGATTTATCTTAAATTGATAAATTACCTAGTAATACTTCTTGTTTGACAATGGTGCTTATCAGTAACTAGGATCTAGGAGAATTAATAGTTCAATGCTCTAAGTGGTGTTCTCTCTAACTTGCCTTTTTCCATCCCTTCATTGCAGAAATAAGCATCACCCAGACCTTCATCTCTGGGCTTATTCAGGGATGAGAAAAGATCAAGAACAAAGAACTGTTGGGGTAGAGAAAAAGATAGTGACTTTGCAGGATGCTGTTAATCCATCTGAAAGGACTTGTCGTAGTCAAAACCATAAAGAGCCACCCAGTATACCCCAGAAGATGGAAGAAACGTACATCACAAGTGAGCACAGTTACCAAAAACCACAGAGTTTTAGTCATGACTACAAAGCAGTCACTGACCCTATGAGCTCAGATGATGAAGACACAAGTAGCTTTGAGGAAGATCAGGAATATCACACAGAGAATAAAAACTGTTTACAATATTCTTTTCAAGATGGTGGCATGAATGAGCAGGTAAGTATCATTTTTTTCATCTGGGAAATTTTATTTGGAAAAGTATGTTCAGTACAGATAAAACTGAAATATATACAAGTATTTAAAAATGTTTATTGCTGTAAGTCAACATATTTATCAAATAAGTCAGCAGAAATTACTAGAAGCAAATTTGGATCACTGAAATAGTTCCAGGTGAAGTATGTTCATTTCAGCTGGTGTATGAAATACAAGGTATGGTTTAAGGTATTACCTATGCTAGAAATTAATTCTCAATCTAATGTTTTGAGAGAAAGGAAACCCTATTCTTAAAATGTAGGGTCTTGGAACAGAACTTACATGGTTTTTACAAGGTGAGGAAAATGGGACAGGTTTCCCTTCTTCTCTCAGTTTGGTTATCTACATGTGTAAGGGGGGTTTTGTTGTTGCTTGTTAAACCAAGGGTTTTGTAATAGTGTTTATTATTGTACTGTATTCTTCTTTTCATAGCAGTGCTGCCTAGAATGCCATCTACAAGTAATGATTTACTGACCAACTAATTTTATCTCATGTGCATCTGCTTTTCAGTCTTCTATATTGTGTGTTTCTTCTAATGAAACATTTTTAGTCAGGATTACATTTCGCTGTTTAAATATATCTTTCTCATTTTTACATTAATGGTTTGAATCCATTATTTGGTGGAAAAGATCTGAAACTTGTTAATCTGGTTTTAGTGAACAGTTCTCTGAGCAAAAACCAAAGAGAACCAAACCTTTCTGTTTTCTACAATACCAGCTGTATGAGGATAAATCGTCCAACTCATCCCCCTTTTGAAGTACAGTTTCTGGTGTGGAAGAAATGAGTATGATGCATCTTTTTTCTTTTTAATTTTAGTTCTAAATGTGGCATGTAAGCTATATAGTCTGAATGGGGAATTTTTAGTTCATTCTAATTAAAGATACCTGTTTCTATGCTAAATTTGCTACATTGCACAACTATATTCAGTTTATAGTAAGGAGACATGCAGCAGTGTCAAATACTCTTGCCTTCCAACAGTAGTTTAAATCATCATTGTAAACAGTATAAATATTATAAAGATAATTAGAATTAAAGGAAAATATGCATGAGCAGTTAAACAAAACTAATATTTCCTTCAGAGCTTCAAGCATGTATCTAAAAGCTAGGTGCTCTCTGTTTGACACTATCCCAAAGAGATCTCCTCTTGGTTTAAAAGGGTTCTTTCTTTCCTTTGGGGACACCTTGATCACCTTTCCAGTAGTCAGCCTTGATACTAAAGTAAGGCCTTCTTCCCAAACTAAATTATAGTTTGAGTGGTTTCTCTGTGAACCTTATTGCACTTACCTTAAAACTGACATTGAAGGACCATTTTCAAATGATCTGACTTCTCTTTAATGTGTGTTTTCTCCTTTCCCTGTCAAAGTTTGGTTGGGGCTTTGAATTTTCCTTTCTAGTATTCTTCAGAGCCTTTTAAAATTCTTTCCATACTGTTTTGTCTTACCCTAATCTGCAGTTCTGTTACATAATTCCATTTCTCTTACAAACAGTGTTTGGATTAACTGTTATTGAGTCCCTCTTTGGGTTATGCATTATCTTTAAAATTGTATTTAGTTTCCTTGGTTTTGCTTCTGAAAGTACAAGCCCTCCCCACCTGAACCTCCTATTACGTCTTGTCCATGAGCTCTATCCTTAACTCTTCTCCTGCCATCACTCTCTGATTACTTACATTGATCTCATAGATTAGAGGAGAACCTGTTGGATTTTGTGGGTTTTTATTAAGGAGACACTTGAATAAATATAGAGGTCATGCATACTCTAACATACTGAAGCAGCCTGAAAGATGATTTTGTTTTAGAATTATGGACTTGGATCCTTTTATAGCAAGGGAAAAATAGCATTTGTGTGGTTTTAGAGAGGGTCTGAACATTATAAAGAATAGATAATTTCTTATTTATATTGGAAATATTTTTCATAAGATTACTAACAGTTTCATTACTGAAAACACTGTGGAAGCAAACCTGACGTCTTCAGAGAAGGGATTTTAAGTATTATAAAAGCATCAAAAGTCTCATACCTTTCAATGAAAATCTATCTCTGATACATAATTTTAAGTCCTTTAATGAACTGTATGAATGTTAGCAACACTTGTCCCATCTGAGTTGCTAATAAAGATGCCTGCATGTCAGTCAGTTTTATTTGGTTGGATTGGATTGGTCTTAAAATGAAAGTTGGATGTTTTTGCTTAAGTGGTAACTTAAAATTCTTCAGTTCCTATTTTCTTCTTTTCTTCTCTTCTCACTCTTCCAATATATGGTTGGAGAAAGAACTGTTTTAATAACAGACCTAACACCATCTTTTTCTTATGTGGTGTGGAAAATTAACTGAGCTCTTCAGGGAAGTGTATTAATACAATCAAAGTCATTCTTGCTCTGACATTTAGCATGAACTGCCACTGTGTGAGCACATGTATCTAATCCTTGAAATAAAATCTGCAATAGTGAAAGAACTTCATTGGATATGAAGTCATAGTGGATATAAAGTGAAAGCTGTTAATCCTACTAATTATCTGAGATGCTGAACATTTTTAAATCTTTAAATCTGACCTACATTCACTCAGTAGCTGTAACATCAAATATAGAATGATTAGGAGCTCGTGTGTTATCTCTGGCATGCTGGGAAGGTACTATTTATATTAAAGAAGTCAATCTCCCTCAAATACTATGCTTGCATAACTCTGCATATTATTGTAACTGTCCCCAGACATACTCAGTTTTGCCCCAGACTCGTGCTTGGAAGGTAGGTGGGGTCATAGCAGGTAGGAAGAGAAGTTTTTTGCCTTAATCAGCAGACAGAACATATTGCCCAGAGAGGGTGTGGAGTCTCTCCCTCACTGGAGATACTCCAGAACCATCTGGACACAATCCTGAGCCATGTGCTCTGCGTTGACCCTGCTTGACAGGGAGGATGGACCAGGTGATCCACTGTGGTCCCTTCCAACCTTGACCCATTCTGGAATTCTGTCAAATAGGATGTCCAGCTTATTTGTGCAAAATAAGGATTTTTGACATCGTAGATACTTCTGCATGGTAGTTTACCATGGAAACAAACCTTAGGATTTTGCACATTTTTGGTGACAGTAGACCCATGCAATTCAGCACTTTATCATTTAAGTTGCTATTTATATAAAAAGGGCACAGAAGTACAACCTGTCTGACTGCATTAAACAGAGAATTTGAGCTGATAAACTTCAGTGTTAGGGAAATAAGGCAAAAGGTATAGATGCCAATTTATGTGGAATCAGCACTTTGTTTGGTTTAGTCTATTGATGTGTCATGGTATGTGGCTTTCTGAATAAGCTTCTTGTTGTGTATACAGAAGTACAGTTGTAAGCCAGCAGAGTTTATCATGTGACTCAAATGTTGAAATCGACACCAGAAATTAAAACAAAGAAAATAAAATCTTAAACGGCAATTTTTTTCTTTCTGTTGCTCCTGTGAAGAATTCTGCTGAAGGAAACACTGTGTTTGTTTGTAATGAAAGAAAAGGCCCAGAAGAACAAGTGGACACACATCTTCAATGGCAGCTAAATCTCCTCACCCATATAGAGAATGTACAGAACGAAGTCACCAGCAGAATGGACCTGATTGAAAAAGAAGTTGATGGTAACTGCATTGCCAGATTACTTGTTAATATGCCTGTAGCTGCATCTCTCATAACTAATGTGTTCAAAGTTATCTGAGGCACTGAGGATGGATTTTTAAGTATTCTGTTCAAATTTGGGTCCCAGAATTATAAGTAGAGCTTGTGTCTTTGATCTCCCCACCCCCTTCCACAAGTTTGCAATGCCCAGTTAAGTAGATTAAGCACTCAGAACCCCTGAGCTCAGGCTCAGACTTCAGAAAGCTTAGATAACTTGTCTAGTCTTTGTCTAGATCTGGATCATAAAGTTGATGGCTTTTTCTACACCTGGAGCAATTTTTGTCTGATTGTTCTAGTAATTGACAGTATTTAGTGAAAAAAAGGTGATTATTAGGCCTTCAACTTTATTTTTTTATTATTTGTAATTAAGTGGTTTCATGAAGACAATTCAGTTCTTATGAGAAAACTTGAATGACATTATATTGTACCAGAATATTGTAGCACACATAGTCATAGAAACTAGTAGTTAAAGGAGCTTGTAGTCTAATCCCAGGACTCCTTAATTAATTCTTTAGCAAATAAAATTGTCCTATTTATGTTTACAGTTTTACTTCCAGTATCCCTGCTTTTCCTAGGCAGTGATTATCAACTATAAGGGTTGACCGTTTCCCATCTCTGTTTCTACAAGCAGAGAAATTCCTTGAAAGGATTTATTGAAGGTTGGAAAACCATTCTGTAATCTGGACCTTGTCCACAGGAGCCTGTTAAATTGGCAGAAGCAAGAATTGTGTTTAAGGGTTGCATTTTGTGTTCTAGAACTGTCAGAGTAAACCATGAACTGAACTTGCTTTTATGTATGTAGAAGGTCAGTTGTGAGCCAAGGATAAAATTTACTCCCAGATAACTTTTAACAGCAACAATCCAATCAGAAGATTGGATTGTTCAAAAGAAACATTGAATTAGTTGGTGTTTCCCTAACAAAATTTATTTAGTTCAATCAAAATCACAGCCTCAGTGTATTTTCCCTTTTTATGAAAGACGAAGTAAGAAAGAAAACTTTAATTTTTATAGAAACTGTTTCTCTCAAAGACTTACTCTAATCAACTTCTTCCTTTCCCTCCTGTAGTTTTAGAAAGCTGGCTTGATTTCACTGGAGAACTGGAACCACCAGATCCTCTGGCAAGATTGCCTCAGCTCAAGCGACGTATCAAGCAGCTCTTAATCGACATGGGGAAAGTACAGCAAATAGCAACACTTTGCTCTGTATGACAGAAGGAAGAAAAAAAGAAGTAAAAATAGGTTCTTTACAGTGAATTTTCGTATTAGCCACAAGACTGACAGGAAGACAACAAAAAGCTGAGCATTTATCTGGTTCTTTGCTGATTGCATTAATAGCCTGAAGCTTTAGAAAGAAGAGAGGAAGTTTAGAGTCAGGAATCTGTTTTATTGAAAATATGAATAATCAATGTCCAGGCTTCAAAATTATATGTAAAATATACTAAGAAATGTCCTTTTCTCAGGATTTTAACATATTAAACAAGTAGATCCCCAGATCCAAGAAAATTCAACAAACAGAAACTCTCTGAAGAGCAATGCCACTATTTTGAAACCCTTGGCAGACATTTCTAAATTAGCAGAATTCAGTGACTAAAAATGCAATCATTTTATCTTGCTAGTGAAAGATAGATACAGAGAGCTGTATCTTCTCTATAAGGAAGGTTTTTAGATTCTTTCTTTCTCTTATGAATGTTCAGGAAAACAAAGATAATAGCTCTGATTTTTGAAAAAAAACTACTTGTCATGGTCCCCCTTTTAAAATATTTTTTTAAATAGAAGTCCCTAGAACAAGTTCCCCTAGGCTCCTTTAAAACAGAAGTGGAAAATAGTGGTCAGATGTGCCAAATAATATTAAAATCACTGGAATGAGAGTTTGATTATGGGTTAGGTGAAGGTTTTTTCCAAACTACTCAGTGCCAGCAGTCCATCCAAAATTGTATCTAGTTTATATTTTTTTATGTTCTATAGCAGTGTTCAGGAATCAAGGTACAATTTTTGTCCTGGGTAGCTCTGTTCTGATGTTGGCCCTCTGAAAACTTCACCATCCTCAGTGGGGATGAGGAATGACAAGAACAGAAAAACTGTCTGTGGCTGTGGAAATTCTAAACCATTAGAGGAACAAATCACAAGTTACCTTATCCAAGTTGTTTTTATAAAATTTTTCAGCTTCAGTGAATGAAATGTCATGAAACCAAAGGCAACCTACTTGCTCTGTTAGCTCTTGCTGGGTTTTGAGCCTAGGACTTTTCCTGTGCTGATAAGTTGCCGCTGTACCCAGTGCTACATCCGTGTCTGTGTATGTATATGTGTATAGCTACATGTACATCTATACATACCATACACATTTCTATCTCCACATCTAGTTTTATTACCATAGACTACAAGAACTGGTGGTTCATATTACCTTTTAACAAGCAGTTTCTAAAATTGAAAATAATGTATGTACAGGTTTTGAAATTTGTAAAATATGACTGTTAAAAGGAGGCTATTTAACTGAGGACATTAAGATACTTGAACATTTTATGCCTCATGTCTGTTTATCAGTTCTAGTTATCTGTATAAATGCATTTTAGAACCGATAGACAGTAAACTTGAATTTACCTTTTGATAAGAGTACAAGCCACTGTACATTCAAAAATTATTTAAATTTGCAAACACACTGTTCTATATGTAAGGTACTGTATGTAAAACTGTTTATTAAAACTATTCTGCATACTCTACATTTTCCACTTTTCTTCCTGTTCTACATACAAATGTAAAAAAGAAGTGATTGTTATTATGTACAGACCATCAAAAAATTGTGGAATGCCTTTTAAGGATGCATACAACTGGAAAATGTGCCAAAGATGGGTTATCTGGGAAAGACTTTGCAACCAGTGCATTGAACTTTCATGATAAAACCATTATTGAGAAAGAAAGCAGCGTGGCTGGTTCATTGCTAAAGTAAGCCTACCCTGACCTTTCCTCTCTGTCTGTCATACCTGAAAGTGAGTTATCACTCCTGATGGCCAAAGCAAAATGTAAACCCCTGTTACAGAGCGGTTGCTATTTAAGAAGTCTTCCCACATCAAGCTTGTAGGAGACCCCGCAGAGCTGCATAATAACATGGAATTATGGAATGGTTGGCAACTCCATAATACAGAAAGAACATTAGAGCTGTGGAGTTGTTGACGTTTTATAGCAACTGTTAATAAATACTCTGTGTTATATAGTTGATGCTTAAATAACTGCTTCAAACATGAATAGTTGAGTGACCTACTTGCTTTTGGATATGTGAGACGTTTTTATAGACTATTCACTTGCTGCATATCCTTGAATGTGGTACTGTGTGTACTGTATAAGAGAAGTGTAAATCCAGATGAATTACTTTGAAACAAAGTGGAGTGTATTTACAGAATTTATACAGCATACACTGTAGCAATATTATGCAATGTGTGTGCATATGTGTGATGTAATGTAATTGTAAATGTTACTGAAGGTGAAGGTGGACTTGGAAAGTTCAGGGGAGAGGATTCTTACTACAGAGATGGAGGAATGGTATCCTGAAAAGGAAATCCTAAGGTCAAAGTTGAAGTTGCCCTTGCAGCTTTAATGTGTCTTCTGTTAGTATGTGTAATGGCCTCTTAATTTACATGAATATGTAATTTTACCCCTCAAGATCCTGCCTTGTTCAGGATGGACTGTTCTTACAAAAACAATCTGTTCAGTATTTTTTTTAATGTTCATTGTGTAGGCATGTATTATAAAAATTCCTGCAATCATTCATATCTTCTAAGAAATACAATCTCAGTGTCCATACGGACCATGCTATGTATGATACATCGTGTACTGCTCAAATGTTTCACAAACTTAGTCTGAGTTTGCTTTCTCAAGTTGTGGTGCTGGTCTGTAACATTAGTTTCTGACCCCAGTTTCTCAAGTATTCAGAGGTTTGGGATGCTTTTCAGGTTTTTCTTTAAAACACGAGTCAAGTGCCATAAAAATGCTAAGTGTTTTGCACAGAATGTAACCTACAGTTGATTGCTTTGCTCGTGTGCCGATCAACCCCAGTATGATCTGGCTCTTACCATTATTTCTTCCTAGTTGGCCTTATCAAGAGAATCTTATTCCTGTAGGCATAATTTTTCATCTGTCTTCCTGCTTCCTCTCTAAATAAGCCAGGGATGTACACTCAGTCTATTTGCAACATCACTTCTTGGGGTTTGAATTGTGACTGCATTGTTTGATGGAGGGGACAGACCCTCTCTGAGGAAAAAAATAGTGTATGGCAATGTAAGGACTGTTTGATATGTGTGCACAGAAAGGCAACATGTTTAAATTTGCAGCCTTCTTTCATTGAATAGGAGTTCTAAATAGTAATAGACAAAAGGGAAATGCCATTTTACAGAAGGCTCTTGTGATTTCACAGAGCTAAATGGCGAAATTTTGGAGCCTTTGAATGCCCTGCTTTTTGTCTGAGGTTTAGTTTAGGGGCTTGTTTGTTTTTTTAATGGAGGTATCAGGGTGATTTTGTTTCAAAGCCTGCTCCTACTTGTGACCATACTGAAGGCATCTACATCAGGAATTCTGTGTTTCAGTTGCAGTGATGGCAGAACAGCAGTACTGCAGTTGTAAATGAAATGTAGTGTTGATGCTATCGTCCAGTATGACATGATGGGGCTGCCACGTTCTGGTTATGAAACAGACATACTTCAGGTCATACCACAGGGAATGGGTTGGAAGATGCTTCCTGTTAACCCTTTTCTTGGGTAGCTGTAGGTTTAATAGTGCCCATATTTTGGATATTCTGGCCTTAGATGTATAGATCTTTGTTCAGCTGTGGAGTAGTTTACAGTGATAGAAACCTGTCATTTTCTTTCAAAAAGACAAAGGAAATGAGTTGCAATTTTCTGATAGATTTCCTGTATTTGCTGGGTGGCAAATTGAAGAATTGAAAGAATTGAAATTGTTCTTCCGTGGGTGCAGTAATCTTGTATGGCTGACAGCCACCTGTCTCTCTTAATTTTGTCTCTGAGCTTCTACACATGGTTATCTGTTCGTTCTGCAGCTTGCATCTGTTTCTCCTTTCATTCTTCAGCTTTCTGCACTCTGGCTTCTGAGGTGCCTGGAGGGTGTAACTCCCCTGTTCTCCCTGTGCTCAGTTCTACCTGGCTGCAGTCATGGGAAAAGACCTCTTTGGCTTTTTTGTCCACAGCCTCCAGAGTGTCCTGGGACTTGTGCACAGTTGGAGTGTGTGCGCCATAATCAAAATCTCCAGGTGTTTTTGATGCCTTTCTTAAGTACGCCTCTTCTATCTTGTGCAATTAGTGATCTTCCTCTACTCCCATCTGGCTTCTAACTTAACTAGACTTGAATTAATATTACAGCAAAAACCTCTTTGGCACTGTTGGGCTTCAGCACTCCTTACCAAGTTGAGGGTTGGGATGGATTCATTCAAACATTACAGTAAAATTTTTAAAAGTATTTGATGTTGTAAAGCACACTATTTTTCCTTTGTATTTAAAAGGAAGCTGTAACCATTTTTCTTCACTGGAACTTTAAAAGGCACAAAACAGATCCTGAACTGAACTGGAGCTTGGTGTAAAAATCAACAAGTGGAGGATGGGCAGGACTCTGCTGGCAGGGGCTTCACAGCCAAAAGAGCGGTCGGGCTGTTCCAGCTGCCTTGCCCTATTAGTAGCTCAGTGGAGGTGCTGGTGTGTAAAGGGGTGTGTGCAATGATGCCGTTCATTTGCAAGCAGGATTGTTTGGAACACTGGAACTATAGGTTTTCGCTCTACTGCTTAAAAATGTTTCAGGATATGCACCTTAATTTTGGAGTGCTTATTAAAATCAGAGGCTTAATCACTTTTGAAATGCCCGTTGCTGTTCTCATATTTTATTGGCTCTCAATTTTTTTCTGTTGTACTGATTGCATATGGCTTTAGGTGAGGATTTTGCAGAAGCTGTTTGAAATGCTTCGGTAATGGTTTCTATTATACTTTGTTATGTCCTGGGCACTGGGTGTGGGGGTCTGTCTTTAGCAATAAATATTATACACTATGTGTATATCTGTTTGTATATGGAAAACAAATACAGAGCATGTAATGATGGTGAAAATACACTGCACCGAGTGCAGATTGTGCATTTGGCAGCCACTCTGCACCAGCCTGAACAACCCAAATGAAAAATTGGAGACCACATGGTGAAAATGAACTAGCATGAAAAATCACTTGGGACAGAAGTTCCCTTCCCTTACTCTGTGGGCTGGATGACTAAAGCTAGTTCAATTGCTGTTTGCTTCAAACAGCTGTCTTCCTTTGCTGAAAACTGGCCAAGCCTCCTCTGTTCAGCTGTAGCCACATGCGTCAGTGTATTGTCACTAAACACTCTGAGAGAGGCAGCACTGCACTATGATTAAATCTTCTGTGAGAGAAGCAAAATACTTCCTTCTGTGATTTGTTTTTTATAATAGCAATAATGTTGACTGCATTCTAATACTCACAATAAAGGTCTGTTGAGATTGTTATGTGCCTGGGCTCCCTTTCCATGGACTTTTCTTCTGGTGAGCTAGTGAGTGTTTCCATATGTTTTAAAGCATTAGGGAGTCTTCAGTTGCATGTTTAGCCTGTAGTCCTCAGATTGTGTGCAGTCATTGATACTCACTTGTCTACATTGCAAGGCTTGAGGGAATCCTCAGTTGTATTTTAGCCTGTAAAACAGAACATCGGCGCTGGGATTGCCCGCAGTGTGATCCTTCGCGCTCTCGTATGGTGATTGTGCTATTTTGAAGCTAGTGTTTGGGCAGGAGTATAGCTGGCTTCCACGCTGGTATTTTGGGAGTCAGATTTGCCTTATTAGGCTAATCCTCTTAGTAGGACTCCTTTTAGATGAAGGAGTGGTGGTCGCAATGCCACCCCTTCTAGAACGTAATGTGTGGCTTACACTAGCTCATGCTTCAAATGAATCTACATTGTGCATATCCATGACCTCTCCTGGTAATCCTTTCTAAGCTTAGTAGCCATGCTTTTAAAGAAGAGCGAGTGGGATGTTTTGTTCAATACAACAACCCAAAAAGATTGTGTTGCCCCAAGTCAGCTTAAGCCAGTTAGTGGTGTGAGAGACAATCATAAAAAGCAAGGTCAGACAGTAAGATGGTGTTTTGCCAACAGCAGTAGTCAAGGGATAGATTTAATTTACAAGTTTCCATCTCTCTGCCTACAGCCTCAAGAATTGAACATTTTTGGATCCACAGTCCTTTGTGTGTTTTTTCCTAAATTATATTAGTGAACCTTTTACTAATCAAAGAGCTGGGATTGATGTTTTGGGCACAGGTGTTGATGTCCATGTTTCTGCCTAGTCTGATCAAACTTTACCGAGACAAGTAATTCTAGGAGTATATGCTGGTGGATTACCTGATATTTTTAATATGTGAAAACAGAACATAGAAAGGAATACCAGAAAAAAGGCTGTTGGAGGTCCTTGCACATTTAGGCAACTAACCATGTTTTACTCCTTGTGAGAAAACATTTTTACGTAAGTTGGTTTGAGCAAAGCGTGGCACACACACACACACACACACACGTGTAGCTCAGATTGTGATGATAACAGCAAATCCTGGAACACTAGAGCCATGTGTTTACCTCAGTTACTCCATCCATTGGCACTATGCATTGAAAGCCCTAAATAACCCTGGTTGCTGGCTTGCTAAGCAAACTAATGCTACTAGCTCTGCTTTATCAGGGTAGTTAACAGACGTCGATAGCTTGAGACATGCTACATTGCAGAATAGAGCTGCTATTGATTTTTTGCTTTTGGGGCCATGGGCACAGCTGTGAGGACTTTGAAGGNTGGTTTGAGCAAAGCGTGGCACACACACACACACACACACACGTGTAGCTCAGATTGTGATGATAACAGCAAATCCTGGAACACTAGAGCCATGTGTTTACCTCAGTTACTCCATCCATTGGCACTATGCATTGAAAGCCCTAAATAACCCTGGTTGCTGGCTTGCTAAGCAAACTAATGCTACTAGCTCTGCTTTATCAGGGTAGTTAACAGACGTCGATAGCTTGAGACATGCTACATTGCAGAATAGAGCTGCTATTGATTTTTTGCTTTTGGGGCCATGGGCACAGCTGTGAGGACTTTGAAGGTGCATGAATCTTTCTGACCACTCTGTTGATTCATGCTGACATACAAGCCCTTCGAGATGGCATCACCAAACTAAGAGTTGTAGATGACAGTGACTAGCGCGGACACACACTTAGGGGATGGGGGCTTACTGGCTGACTTAAGAATTAGTGAAAACAGAAATTTATGTTTTAGCTGTATTGTTGATTTTGATGATTTGCTTACCATGTATTTTGCAATGGGTTCAGAAACTGATAGGTCTATGAAGAGAATTTTAGCAGTGAAAAAGGAAGGGAGAATTGTGGAAACGCAGCAGGAGAGCAGAGCTCAGAGCACTGTTCAACTCATTACTGAAATAGATGTGCTAAGTCTAGTGGGCCGCAAGCCCTGGCAAGTTAAGGCAGAACCCTGAGTGAGGAAGCAAAAGGCTATCAGTGTACCTGGTAGAGTGTTCTTGGTATGCTTTGTTTAAGATAAATCCTGCAAGACTGTAGGTGCCCGTGCAGGTCTGTACAGGTCTGTGCAAAACTGCAGAGCTCTGAATAGGTAATGTTATTTAGTAACACCAGTCGTGCGATTGTTGCTAGTTTTAGCTATAGCTGAAAAAAGTATATAAACTCATTTGAAGAACTAATAAATCAGCTTCATGTGTGCAAACCATGGAGATCCCATCTCATCAATCACTGTCAGGCAAATGATACAATCAGTAAATTATTTACAGTACTGAATTATTTAATGTATGTAGCAAAGTAATTAGAAGATATTTCTGTTCCTGAGCTGTTTTGATGTTTTGAAAATTTCAGGTTTGAGTTTTGTAATGCACTTTATTCTTTACAGTCAGTCTCTTTCAACGTGTTCACAGTGATGGCATCTCTTCTTGTGCACAGACATGTGCCTTTGTACAATGTCATTACAAAGTGACTTTAATTTGCTTTGTCATTTATTTTAGTATCATCCAAAAGTTGTTCAAGACACTACTGTGGTAGAAAACAAAAAAAACAACAGGAAGGAAGTTAAGGAAGTTCTTCTCTTAGACATGCTGTGGACAAAGGCGCAAATGATAAGTAGCAGATGAATTAAATTGGACAGAATCTCAATAAGTTATTGACATAGAAAAATGTTTTTGGTTCACAGAAAAAATAGATATGATAATAAATATAATTAACCTAAACATTTTTATTCAGAAACATTCTAATTATTGTTGAAGGGACAGTCTCTAAGCAGTCTGTCAAACTTGAGATTTCTGACCAGATTCAGATCTTGGAGCAACACAAGGAAGTACACTTTTTTAATAAGCAGACTTTTTGAAGAAGAGGTTTCCCGAGTCAGACCCAACTGTCTGGCCAGCCCAGAGTTTTGTCTGCAGTAGAAATAGGTTGTAGGATCTGACAAACATACTATGAAATATCTCTGTAAATTGGCTTTTCCTATGTTTTTTATTTCTGGCAAACTGAGGGTTCCTTTACCAAAATTTTTCATTGATTTTATCAGTCACTTGAAAGAGATGGACTCTTCAAGTTTAATCCATCTTTTTCATTGGTGGCTTATGGAATTCACAGCTTTTTTGTGTGGCAGGAGCTGTGTTTGTCCTTGAACTTCCTTTCTGATTCCACTGGCTCTACGCTGTTGCCTTTTGTTCAGAGAAGGGTAAATATTGTATTATTGAAAAGATCCAAAGCAGTTTTGTCCCGCCAATACCAGGAGCTTGGTACTCTGTTGCTGTCCTTGTGTGACTGGTGGTGACTTTTCTCACTGCCTCAGCTTTTTTTTAATCAAATATTGAATGGATTCAAGTTGCAAATCCTGTGTGTCACTGCGGTTGCAGACTTGGCTCCTGCTTGGGGTTTCAAACCAGTCTGCATCCCAGGTGTTGTGAGAATAAAGTATGTATTTTTCTACCTGGAATCACTGTGGTACTATTGGATAGAGGAAAACTCTATTATTTTCAATTAATAAGTAAGAAAAATAAAACCCATCTTGTTTGTCCTAGAAATGGGCAATTCCTGCAGGGACAAATGCAAATTCAAATATTATTCCATGGTCTTCTCTAGGTTCTTCTGTCCCCAAAGGTGCTTTTCCAAATAAAAAAATGACGAGTCCTGTGTTCACTTTTCTGATCTAGCCAAGTTTAGCATGGCAATGACCGAAACTTCCCTATCGTTCTTTCAACTTGAAGAACGTGTCATGTATAAAGTGAATACACTGAAAAGTGTATTATCTGGGGCTGTCATCTTGTCATCTTTTAATTTTGCATCGCACAAGGTCTTAATCAGAGATGATAGAGATAAGTGCTTCACTAGGTCTTGGAAAATGTGCTGAATGTAAACCTTAGTTCTCTATCGTAAGTGTAACAAATGGTGTTAAAAAAACCAACTTTTTTTTTAATGTAGCTTTCTTAAAATGTGTGAGAGGATTGTCCAACCTTGGTGCTTTATTTAACACAGAAAAATAATTTGTTGTTTGAAATGAATGAACTGATTCATAAGTAAGCATAATTTCATAATACTTTCTGAACACTTTTGCTTCCAATTTGCTGCCTCATTTGAGAAGCTCTTTCCAGTTCTTTTTTAAATTAAGGTTGACTTCTCAGGCTCAAATCTTATTGGGGTAAGGGTAACTTTTCTGTAGGTACAGATGTCTGTGTATTTATGTACAGGAATATTTTATCCCTGGGCCTGTCAATGTGTAAAATTGCAGTTGCACAAATTGTCTCTTCTGCTAGGAAAGTGTATGCAAAACCTGAACAATGAATAAATGTCTTCTTCTTTGAGGTTTATGATTTCAGTGTCTCATCCCAGTGGCCTTTATCTTTCTCCCAACTGTTGTAGTTTGTAATATAGATTGAGTAGCTTTTGCCAGTAGGTACAATGAAACAAAGCCCTCATTTCCAGCACTAGAGCAATGATTTTGAAGATATGATAGTTTTAAGGGTGTATTGGCCAGAGGGACCTTTTCCACTTACTCCTTTTCTGCTCATCATTGGTGAGCTAATTTAAGATGTTACTCCATGTTTTCTCAGGTGCTAAAAATAGAGGTCAATACCATTGTCCTTTTACTGAAGGTTATGCAAGACTTTTCTTACTTTGTATCTGACCAGCAATAGATAAAGAAGTGCCTCTTTTTTCCTTATGAATGCAAATTCCACACATTGCTTTATAAACAATTTCCTTTTTCCTTTGTAATCCATGGTCTCTTGCATCCCCTTGAATGTGCATGTTACCAAGATGCCCACGTTGGTTTGACGCACATCTAGAAGTGCTTTGAATGATGCCCATTGCCAAAATTCCTTTTCTCACTTAGTTTTTCAAGAGACTTTTAAGACTTGGCTGTTCTTCCCAACCTGAGTAGTTCATAGGTGGTTTTTTGAGTGTTTTTGAAGGAAATAAGCATCATGGGAATCAGCAATATATGGATATTGTGAGTTTGTGCTTCTTTCTGATAACAATAGCCCTTTGATGCTTTGTGCTTTCCTGTCTGCTTGACTCCATTACCAGCTTTTTTATAGGAAAGGCTAAAGAAAGAAAGTGAGTAGTGACCTTAATAAGCTCCTCTCCCCATTTGCTGTGCAAGGAACCTGAATGACACTTTTTTAATAACTTTAGAAAATTAGACTAAATCAGTATCACACACAGACCCCCAACACGCTCTGGAGATGTTTCAGTGGCGTGGAGACATAACAGTACCTGCAAGCACCAAGCCTGCTGCCCCTGCAGAGCCTGTCTGGCACTCTCTCTTGTTGCTCTCCTGTGTCTGTCCCACTGTGTGGGGCTCAGACACAAACCTGAGGCTCTTGAAGTGCCCTTGGGTCAGAAATACATGTTACAGTCAAACTTTTCTTCTTCCGTGATTTAGCCATGCTGGTGCTAATACCAGTTATTTGTCAAATTCTTTTTCTCTGCATGGATGTTTCCCTACAAATGCTATGCCAATCCAGAAATTCAGTTTCTTTCTGTGCCTGCTTAATCAGGGCTGTTATCAGCTTTGTCATCTTTATGCCTCTAAAGGTTGCCTTTTTTTGGTCTGTCATTTACACTGGACATGTTCTTAATTTTTTCCTAGCTGGATCTTCCTGTAGGCTATTGACTTTGCTCAGGTACAGAATAGGTTCCTTGAAAGTAAATTCCATATACAGTCCCACTCATTTTAAAAAGCCTAGTCATGCTAAAGCAAGCTTGTGCTGCTCTTGGAGATCATATTTACCATATCCATCAAACACCGTGGCATGGCAGTGGCCTACAGCCAGCACAGAGGTCTCGGATCACTGCTGTCATGATCTCAGTCTGTGGGTATCAGCAGACTTGTTTCTAGGCTGTCTAGTACCCATGAATCACAGACAAGGGTGCTGCTCTCACTTTTTCTTGAAATTGAGTTAAATCCAGCTACAAATATGTGCTGTTATATAATTATTTGGAGCTTATTTATCCAACCACCTTTGTACCAGTGAGGGTGAGTTTTCATAATTGCTGTGCAAGTAAATGCTGACTCACAGTTAAAAAAGGTGGCCCATTAACAAGTAAAATTCTGGAACCAAGGAAATAATATTTCTCATGTGTTTTTTGCTGATGATCTTGCGTGTAATTAGTGGCAAAAATCTTAACTTAAGAAGAAGCTTCATGATCATACTGATCTTACAGCTGGAGGATGAAGCCCAAGAAATAAGCTGTGCCTGTCAGATACTTGGCTGTGTTCAAGTGCATGGTACAAGTGGAGTGAAAGCAAAAGATGGAATGTAATTGACTCTGATCCTCAATTCACTTTAATCAGTGAGGTGCATCCACCCTTTTTTTTTACTTATTAAATAACCACATTATGAGTCATATTCACTCCTAATGTGCAGCATCCAGAGGTCTCACTCTGGTCTGTCCCTCAGCAGGCTCAGCTCTCTGGGAATGCAAAAATGTGCAATTCCACTAGGGACCACAGAGCCTGGCTGCACCCTGGGGCGAGAGTCAGAGCTCTGCTCTGCCCAGGGTCACGCCAATATGCTCGATTTACTTGTTGGAATAAATGAGCCCCCTACCACCCACTGTGCCTGCTGCCACTTGGCTCAGTTGTGCTCCCTGGAGCGGGGACGAGAACTGCCTGAGGGAAGCCAGGAGTGCAGCTCCAGCTGAAGGGGCCTCTTGCAGTTTGCTCAGAAGCATCGTGTGCGTCACTCCCCCCATTCTGTGCCCAGCCAGCAGCACAGAAGTGAGCCCATCCTCCTGATGGGTGCTATAAAAGGGCAGCAAAGGCTCTGTGGGGTGCACAGAGCTGCCTCACGGAGAGAAGCCGATGGGGCTCTCCCGTTGCAAGATGGGCTCCATCCCATTTTGCACTCTCTGTTACTTTATTAGCATAGCAACAGCAAATATATTTGGTAAGTATTTTGTTCTTTTCCTCTGCCTGTGTCCAAGGGTGACTGATCTTTGTGCTGCTCTGTGTTTTGTCCTGATGAAGTATATAATGATCTTGAATCTTGTATGCTGCAAACTTAGCTGGTTATTGTGTGTTGTGCAAACTAAGGCTGGGCTCCTAGTTAAATACTAAACTATAAGTATCTTTAAGTGGTCAGGCGTACCTGAAGTTTGTTCTGGATTTTGGGTGAAAAAAATAAAGTTTTCTCAAGGGCTAGAAGGAGCATAGGTAAGAAAAGGTGCTGCTGGAAGGTTGTGAAGTTTCTCAGTCACATCTTCTACTTGTAGGTGCCATTGTCTAATTTAGGTTAGAATCTAAAGATATTGGATAGTCTAAGTGCTGCCCCCAGTTCTTTGGGCTGAGTTTGATAGTCCTGCACAACCAGTGATTTGGATAACTGAATTAATTAGTCATTTAACTCAGGTGTCTTGAGAGACCCTCTCTAGCACTGTTCACAAGGATCTCCACACATCCCAGAGCAGCTGATGTTTGAGGTGAAAATGGGGAGCTTTGCCTATGTGACATTATCTATAGATGAAATCACCTGAAATTTCATGAAAATTTTCACATGGTCTTAAGGGGATATAGTAAAAACTCACAGAAACAGATGAGATTGAGAAGCTTTAGAAGCACAGGAACCATCTGCAGCTGTAGAAGTTCCATGAGTTGCAAATTATTTCAGGCTGAAAAGCATTCAGAATACTTATGATTTATTTGCACTACAGTGTGTAATCACTCTCAGACCAAATACTGGCTTAAGCAAATATTTACACGAAATTGCTGTACCTGTGGGTGTGTTTCCTGTATTTTTATAAACTAATCCATGGTATTAAGAGCATGACATTTATCAGATTTTGAGGATGAGGAAAGCATCAGATCAAATAATCTGTTCTGTAAAAAAGAACTTATTGAATTTCATCATTCTACATTCTACATCTAAAACAGCAGCAAATACAGCTTTGAACATATTAAAAATTGCTAGGTGGCTTCCGTAGTTGATCACTTGCCCCATTGAAAATTGAGAGTGTTCCTTATATGAATTAGTCTGATACTACTACTAGAAATTAAATATTTTTAAATCTTTCATGAGATTAAGAAGAAATACCTCTCCTTCTGGTGAAATAGTGAGTGATTTAGCTTCAATAAAGGATAATTACTCAGAAAATTTAATAGTGGTACATATGGTTGTGTGAAGGGCTCTTTTGTGGTCATAGGAACAACTAAGTAAAAGAACCCCAAGTACCAGAAAAATATAGCCATGCCAGTACAGAACAGAGCTGAGACTAACTAAACACAGGCCTGGGAAAAAGGTTCCTGATCATCTCCACCACATGCTCATCCTGCAGCTGGCAGAGCAGTGATTTTGTTTAGTAACTCCCTGTCCCACATGGGAATGCACCCAAGGAGCGATGGGAAAGCAACCAGGGAGGACCCCTGGACCTGGGACTGTTCCCCTGCAGCACTGGCACTAGCAGGGTTTGATTAGAAGGGATGTGTGGTGGTACCACCCTTAGGTGTTTATCTTCTTGCTGTTTGCAGAGTATCAGACTGATTCCCAACCGTTGCGTCCATGTGAACTTCAGAGGGAAGAAGCCTTTTCAGCTGGAGCAGCCTACGTTCCTCAGTGCTCAGAGGATGGCCAGTTCAGGTAATTCATCCCTGCTGTTAATGTGATGCCATGTGATCTGACCTTTCATTGCTAATGAAAGTTTTAGCCTGTCTTGAAGAGCCACTGTACCAGTGGACTGGAGGATGAGGGGTGCAGGAGGCTTGAAGGGACTTCACTAAGCCATGTTGCAGAGCCAACCTCTCCCAAACAAATTCTATGGAAGTAATCAAATTATTGGAAGTAATCTCTGGGTTATGAGGTCAATCTATGATTAACAGGCTAATCTTGGCAGCATTATTTGCATGTCAAATACTTGGTGCAGTTTGCAGTGTGGTGCAATTTGCTGTCTTCCTACACGTGCTCATGGGTGAATGTGTGTGCCAGCTGGCACAGCTCAGCCAAGTGACCGAGAACTTATCCACCCTTGTTAGTGGCACAGTCAGGTTTCCCTTCCAAAGGCAGTGAAGGAACTAAAAATCACACAGGGAACAGAGATTTAGAGAGCAGCATGTTGCTTGAAGGTGCAAGACGCTAACAAGTTAAAGCTGAGGCTGAGTACAGATTGTAATTTCTCTGTTATTGTCTTGTTTTTGCCTCTGGTGGCATCTGTGACCATTCTAGATTTGACTTAGAAACTGTCTCAAAGTGTTTGGTGAATCTCAGATAATGAGAATTATCTGCCCAACCTGCTTTCTTCCTCAACAGCTTCAATTCACATATCTGCAATTCCTGAAGAGTTCAGAGAATTACTAGAATTAAGGGTTCCCACTGAACACAGTCACCAGAATGGCAGCTCTTGCCAGTTCCATTATTTGTGATTTTAAAAGTACTTGATGTGGTGTGGTTTGGTTTGGTTATGGTTTTGCTTATATCTGGCACTGACTGAGGACTCTACACACACAAAATAAAATGTTATTTGTGATCTTCTTCAGGACAGTCCAGTGCAACAAGAATGGTCTTTCCTGTTGGTGTGTAGATGAGAATGGTGTTGAGGTTCCTGGCAGCAAACAGAACGGATATCCCATATCTTGTAAGCAAAAAGTTTCTATTTGTGCTCAGATTGAGTAAAGAATCATTTAAATCTGCATTTTAACTGCTGAAATCAATAAAAGGCTAGCGCTAGACTTTGATGCACTCTAGTTTGTGGTAATTTTCTAGGTCTTTCTAGTGTAAGTTCTGGAGTTTTTTCAGGGCTTATAATGGACTTGATACACCTGAATGTCTGTATTTATGAAGGTCCCAGTAAGACAAATTGTAACTGAAATATTGATTTAGTGTAATGGCTTTTGAGTTAGAGAGCTTCAACCCCATCTATGGTGGTCTTTTCTATACCAGTTTTCATCACGTACTCACGTCCATCAATGTCCTTGTCCTGGGTGGCAGACTTAGAACTTGTAATTCTGAGAAAACTCAGAATTATTGAGGTGTTGCCTCAATAAATGACCCAGTGCCCAACAAGAACCTTATGCTAACAGTGCTCCTCTCTGGTATTTCAGGCTTGTCTTTTTGCCAGCTGCAAAAACAGAGGATCCTGGTGAGCCGATACATCAACAGCAGCAGCATCTCCTACATCCCTCAGTGCCTGGATTCAGGGGCTTTTGATGAGGTGCAGTGTGACTTGGAGCTGGGGCAGTGCTGGTGTGTAGATCCAGAAGGAATGGAGATTTATGGCACCAGACAAAGAGGAAAGCCAGCACAGTGTAAGTAATATTCAGCAAAATGATGGATTTTGTAAGTTTGAAAGGCTAAGATGTGAATAGGAACCAACAAGATTATTGAGTCCAATTCCCTGCTCTTCATAAAAACAAGACGATGCACCTCAGTGTCCCTGCTCAATGTAATGAATGCAACCCCCTTTTAAAAAACAGGATGGCCATCCAGCTGTTTGTGGGAAGTTAATATACAAATAAACATTGCCTCTTTTCCTCATTAGGTCCTGGGAACTGTGAGATCCGAGACCGTCGCATCCTGCACGGGTCTGGGGAGAAGAGCCCACCACAGTGCTCAGCAGATGGCGAGTTTCTGCCTGTCCAGTGCAAGTTTGTCAACACAACAGACATGAGTGTTTTTGATCTTGTTCATAGTTACAACAGGTAAGAGCTCAGGCTTCTGAATCAGGGAGGTAATCCTGCATACCCTTCAAGGCACTGTCTGACTGATTTTCTGTGATTTTTCTACATGGAGCCCTTGTTCTGTAATTGCACATTATAATAGTTTTGTTAAAGAATGGACCAAGTGAAAAAAACTTTTTCTTCTGAATTCAATCTGCTGATTTAAAAAAAAAAAA
>VWZN01000351.1:537-51992 GCA_013396955.1 Regulus satrapa | reverse complement strand
AAAAAAACCTTTTTTTTTTAAAATAAAATGGTGAAAAAAAAAAAAAAAAAAAAAAAAAAAAAAGAGAGATATTCCATCTCTGCAGTCTAATTGTCTAATTGGTGTGTTCTCACACAGCACTGGACACCACATCGTGATCTGTAGTTGGAAAAGTAGCCAGAGATACTTTTCAGACAGGCAGACAACAGCAAATGAGATAAATGTAGAAGGAGCAGAGGAATTCGGATGTATATATGAGGTAGGAAGGACAATTTCCTATGGGACGTGAAAGCAGATGGACAAGTGATAACATGCAAAGATGAAGTTCCATCTGATAATGAGAACCAGCCTAAATATTAGGCAGTGCCAGGTTTGCTCACATGGGTGGAACAGCAAGTGATGAACAGCTGTGCTGGTGCACAACTGGCTTTAGGTGGTTGCAGAGGATTGGGGAATGCTTCAGAACACTGGATCAAATCCTTTTCTGTGGAGGCAGGAAGCTGTTGTCCTGTGGAGGAGCTGGGAAATAATGCTGTTATGGAGACATAAGGGATGGGAAGAGGAACTGATGGGAGAGGAATTTGTTTTGGCACAGATGTTCAGACTCTCCAGAGAAACCTTTCAGTGTCATGTGAAGTGCCACTGACTTGCCAGTTCAGTCAGCCCCAGTTTCTCTGGTGGAGGGCAGTGCACTAAACATAACATCTCACTGTGACTTGGCTGAGTAGCAGCAAAGACGTTTCATTGTAAATGTCACTTCTGCTGTTTGGAGGGCTATCTTTATTTCAGTGTATTTAAAACTGAAAGATAGGTCTGAATGCACAGTGCAAATTTGTTATAGCTTCAGAAGAGGTTATTTTGGTGAGAACAAAATAATCCAGCTCTTTTCTTTGTTGGGTTGTGGAGTGTTGAAATGTTAAAAAAGCAATTACAGTGGAGAAATAAATGCTTTAAATTGACATTTTTTTTCCTCCCACTGGGAGATTTGCCTGCAAAGACCTGTGAGATTGGATTTGTTTTCTGTCCATGTAATGTAATTAATCACAGGAGGATCATTTCAGTCCCTGCTGTCTGCTTTCTAATTAAGGCATTGGCTTAACCTATTGCCATCCTATCTGAGTATTTCAGGTCATTAATATATTTATTTCCACACTACTCCTGCCTGAAATGTCATTATTCCTTCCCCAAACCAGGACAGAATGTGGAGTTGAAGGAATGAGTTCCACAGCAAAAGAATGCAGCTGAACAGGAATTTTAACCCATATTTTCTCTTCATATGGAACCAATGGAGAAACTTTCTTTGGTTTCTTAGACTGATTTTTGAAATCTAGACATACCACCATTTCCCAAAACAAATCATTTCCCTAGACTTTAATAAATATTCTAGAATAAGCCACCCTGCTAAACCACCTCCCCCAAACAAAAAATGGGGAAATTCAGAAGTTTAGAGCTCAGACTTTCCCAAATGGAAGACTTTGAAAAAAAAAGATGAGACCAAATTCCCTGCCTCATCTGGAGGGCCTGGCTGCTGTTACTTTTTTTTGCGTGGACTGTGTGCAGGTCGTGCCTGGATAGGCAGTTATATAGAAAGCCCTGTAGCAGATTGATGGGAATTATCAAAAAATCAAAAGCCAAGGAAGATTTGGAAGATATTTTTTTTTTTTTTACTTTCTTGATATAGTCAGTAGAGAGTTGTCTTTGCTGTAAGCCAAGGGCAGAGACTCATATTCTGAAGGCAAACAGCTTCAGATTTATTTATTTTTGGTTGGAAGTAGATGGTCTTTAAGGTTCCTTCCAACCTGGAATGTTCTGTGTTTCAGGCAGTCTTGGACATGGCAAAGGCCACTCGCTCTGCTCACTTGAATACCAGCTCTGAGCCAGACAAGCATTTAATAGATTTCTCAGGGTACATGTTCTAGAGCATCCCTGAGGCTGCTGGAGTATGGCACTGAATTGAGCTTGGTCACCGTTTCACAGGGTGGAACTGCTTTTCCCCAGTTAATCAGTGCCTAATCCACCAATATTCTTATTGCTTAGTGTCCATCCTTGGCAAAAACCTAATTTGTGTAACTCTCTGAAGGTGTTGAGCAGAAAATTCTGTTTCCTTGTTGCTAGGTTTTCCCAAGTAAGCCACATGCTGGGACACCAGACCTTTATAGTATTTCACGGTAAGGGGATGTGTCCATAAAATAATATAATTTTTTTAGAACTTGGCAATTTGAAACTAGCAAAACTTATCTTTTGCTGAGAGAAACCCTAGGATGTCTGTCAGTTAAAACCACATTTATTATGTTTTTTCCAGCTTGGACCCTATTAAGTTTCTTTTTAAAATAATGGCTTTTCTGGAATCTGGCTGTTGTTACTTCTGGAATATTGCACTGGAAACCATCTCTTTGGTCTCCAGAAGCCAAAGTCAGTCTTGCTGACTTGATGCATTAAAATCCCTTTCTCCTTCTCCTTAATCTGTTGAGTCATGCCTTGGAAATGAAATATATTAGCAAGGTTTTTATCAGCTTTTGTACTTAATTCAGTGCAGAAATCATACATGGCATGTAAGGAAGGGGAAGCAACCTGGTTTTTTAGGCATTTTGCCATCTCATGAAAATTTGTGGAAGGAGCTAATGAATAGGTGTTGTAATAACATGTAAGGCTTCTGTCCTTTCCTTTGACTTCTTTCAGGGTCGGGATTAATGCCAGAGACATTGTTTCTCATTTGGACTCAGATGTTTATTATATCTTATCAATGTTACAGTCTCACAGGACACTGAGTTCTCAACACTCAATCCAACAAGGTAGACACAGCAATGATAGTTTCTCTCTACAAGGTCTTTTAAGGGTAAACTAACCAATGAATAATTGCCAGCTAAATTATTTTTACTTTTATAACTAACTATTTGCTGACTATATTGTTGACTTTTCCATCCAATCACACATTACCCAAATCCATGAAGAAGGTGAAAGAAGAAGAAGAAGAACAGGAAGAAGAAGAAGAAAGCAAACACCCTAAAACCTTCATCTTGCTCTATATACCAAAATCTAAAACTATAAGTTTTTTACCTTATGATATCACACACTTCTATTCAAACTATTCGAACACCCATAATCCCAGTTCCATCACTCAATTAAAGCCTTTTCCAGTGTCTCAGGTCAAAGGCATGTTCTACTGAGGATCAGCACCTGTCAGCACAGAAACTTGAATTTCTCTGTGCCCAGGGTTCCAACAATAACATTAAGCTAACACCCATTCTATTTTACACTCCTTGATAGACTTCCAAAGATGAGAATAGAATTGAAAGTTAATTAGATGCTGGGTACCTGCTTAAGAAGGCTCAGAAATCTGTTTGAAGGGAGATTATCCCCTATTTGTTTAGAAAAATGGCATTTAGGAGAGTTGCTATCCTGCTGAAACAGCGATCTGGATTGTGTCAGAGTCTGGTTGCCAAAAGGAGACCAAAGTGTTTTGTACTGGCCTTGTGCTCTGCAGACATCCTTCTCCTACAAAGTCAGGAAGGAAACAGCTGATACTCTGCTGTGGTTGATGGGGCTTCCTGGGCTCTTCACAGCATCCAATTTTTTCTTCCAGGCTCCCAAAGGCTTTCCAAAAATTCAGCTCGGTGAGAGAAATGTTCCCGGAGATCTCTGGGTACTGTTACTGTGTGGACAGCCTGGGGAGGGAGTTAGCAGACACAGGTAAGGGCCCTCCAGCATCTCATCCTTTGATCTGGGTGGTGTTGAATTCTCAAGGGAAAGGACAAATAACAACTCAGATTCACTTGGAAGTTCAGTTTCAGTCTTACAAGGGGTAAGACCAATGTGACCAATGTAATGCCCATGGGAAGGGCTGGAGCTTACTAATGAAATCCCACCCTTTCAAACAGAGCTTCATTCAGCAACGAGTGGAGTTGGAGCTTGGGAGCTAATCCTGTCCTCTTTGGGATGTAGAACAGGATTTCTAAATGTCCACTTTCTGCCCACACTAGAAAGCTGTGTCATATTTGATATGTCCTATCAGCAAATTCAGGGGAATATAAAAGGCCTGAAGAATGAACCATTTTCTTCTTGCTTAGGTAGAATTATGGAATTGTTTGGATTGGAAAAGACATTTAAAGAACATCTAGTCCAACGTCTCTATAATGGACAGGGATGTCTTCTTCTCTCATAAGCTCAGGATTTGGGGATGTTAATAGTTGACAGGATGCTTTAGAAGAAAGATTATTCTTTTTTTCATCAAGGAGGACTGAGGAGGTTGAGAATTTCCAGACCTTACGGAGATACTGTGGTTTCATTTATTTTAATTTATTTTTAAAGTGGAAAAATACAAAGTACAACAGCTTGAAATTTAGATGATAGATGAGAACTTCAACATTTAATTCCCAGAAAAGAATGAAGTTCTCAAAAAATCTGTGCACTCAGAAAAAACTACTGAATGTCTTGGTTTTTGATATGCAACTGAAATGACTTGTAGTTTGTTTTGGTAGCATCATCCAGAATTCCATCAATTTCTTTACTACAGGCTGAACCTAACAAAACCACAGCCTATAGCCAGTTATGGGATGTTTCTCCTGCTTGTCTTGGTAGATGTCAAGGCATGAAGATGATGCCTAGGCACCCAGCACTGGGTGCAGGGTGTGGTGCATTAGGATTATGCTGTATAACTTCATATTTTACTTGTTTAGAGTTCTGGATTTTTTTTTTTTCCTGAGAGTCTCCCAGTTTCACTTCTCTGGTATAAGGGTAATTTCTGTCTTAAAATCAGGCTTTGTGCTAAAAGTCTGTCTTTTCCAGGCTTGGAGCTGCTGCTTGATGAGGTTTACGACACGGTGTTGTCTGTGCCAGAGCCTGCCCGCAAGTTCACGGAGAGCAGCATCCATCGAATCCTGCAGAGGCGATTCCTGGGCATCCAGCTGGCTACCTCTGGCAAGTTCAGGTGTAAGTAGCACCCAGGAGATGCTCTGTAAATCAGGTAGCAGTTCTGGAGCTTTTATGTGAGCTGCTGTTGGTGAGAGTTGTTCTAGATTTTTTTTTTCTCTCTAAAAACATATAACATCAGAGTTTAATGCAAGAATCAAGGTCCCTGAATTGTAGCTGGCTTTTATCCTCTGCACTGTACATTCTTTACCAGCAGATTGTATCTGTCCTCTGATCAATGCTTTCTCACGTGCCTGCAGATCACATTCTTTGAAATCTCATGAACTCTCCATATCTCTTGTCCTGAAATGATGGGAATGGATTTGTTGATTTAATAAATTAAAAGCCTGAGAAAATACTCCCTAATTTTTGTTGGTACATTCAGAAACAGGAAGGATTTTAAAATGACCAAATACACTCCATTCCCAGGAGACCACACAAGACTTTGTAGAGCCTTGGCCAGCAGGGCCAAGGTTGAACTTTTGGATCCACCCTTGGGCCCCTTCCTTCCTTGGTCAGGGCATGCATGTGAGGAGAGAGTTTCTCCACCTACAGGCAATGATCTCTGCAGGACAGGAGGTCAGATACCTCCTCCCTCCCAGACCAGAGCCCAAAGCACTCTGCCTTGGCTGGGGAGAGTTTGAATCTCCTGTGTGATACTTCATCCTCCCATGCAAAGTCCCAAGCTCCTCTGACATTGCTGTCTGACTCTTGCTAAGGAGTTGCATCACCAGAAACATTAAGCAGATACTGATGTAAGCCTTCTGTCCATATAGTCACACAATTTTTTCTGGTTTTGGGACAAGATGATCCTTTTGGGGAGTCTTGAAGGCATCTTCCCTCTACACTGCACAGTGGTTTTGGCTTAGCTCTGTCTGTAGCTGGGGCTGAAGCAGCTGTCAGCACAGATGAAGCTGTAGCAGCCACAAGATGGAGATGTGACCTCGTTCATCAGCCGCCAAGGGGAATGCTCTGGTGACTTACGCAGCTCTCGCACTGTCACCCGAAGCCACTCATATTCGGGAAGTTGTCAGAGTCCCCCGGATGAACAGATTGCTCTGACACGGTGCTCTTGCTGCCTCACTCCAGTAGCTGGGTGTAGCTGGAAAGTTCTTGAAGGTGAGAAGTGTTTAGGCTGTAGGATTGCTGGTTAATATAAACAAGCAAACTGTCTGTTCAGCGTATAGTCCTGTATGGGAGAGATCATGCCCCAGAAAATTTACTTGCTAAATTTTTTCCTTCTCTGGCTTTAAGGCCAGTTTGACAGGAATAGGGTCTTTAGATCCCTGCAGAGGGAAATGGAGAAATGGGGTGGTCTCAGCCCAAGTCTCCATGGTCAGGTGAAGATCTGTTTGACAGAGCAATACCTTATTCTCTTCATAAACATCAATGTTTGCCTTCAAATTGGTCCCCCAATCTGTCTCAGTAGACCAACTTAGCTTTTGCTAAGGGCTAGAGCTCCCCCAGTCTCTATCATGGTTCCCTGGAAGAAATATTTCTGCTCTGCCTACTTGCAACTATGGCTGAAAACTGTGTTGAGGTTTTATCTTCTGTTTAGTTTTCAGAAATGAATACCTACAGTAGAAAACCGTGGGGCAAATTCTTCATGGGAAAAGAGGATGGAGAATTCGCATTTTGAGCCGGTACTTGATGCGTCACTGAAAACAATCAGGAAATTAACATCTTTTTTTCCTTCAATAGGCAAACAATGGGATCAAGCAGAGGTGGCTCTGAGACTTTAAACCTTCCCTGCTTATGTTTCCCTGCAGGCCCCTCGAGGTGTGAGGCCGAGCGTTCCACAGCCCTGCGCTTCCAGCAGCCCTTCGTGCCGTCCTGCGCTGCCGACGGGGGCTACGCGGCCCGGCAGTGCCACCCGGGGGGACAGTGCTGGTGCCTGGACAGCCAGGGACAAGAGGTGCCAGGCACGAGGAGGCGAGGACAGCCCCCGGCCTGCGGTGCGTATCAGATCTGCCAAAGGGAAAATGAGCCCATCTCTCAGTGTCTTTAGAAGGAAGCGGAACTGATCAACTCCTTTCTTGGCTCTCACCAGAATCTCTTGAAAGATTCTGGTGTTCAAAGATCCTGAAACCTCCCGGCAGCTAAGAGTTGAATTTTAATAAATTATTAAATATCATACTGCTTTTATTTTTTGATTATGATCTTTCTTTAGCCTTGTAGTTTTTTGCATGCAAAGCTTTTCTTTGCAGCTCTGATATCTGGGTTTTGACTCCAAGAACTAAGGTGTTAAGTGAGGATGTCTGGGGTAATATAAGGAAGCAAGTGATGGTGATTTTGTGTTTTACCTCCTTCCTTTGGTGAAGTGCTGTGGAATTTAATCTCCCGTTCTGACTCTTTTTTTTTCCAATTCTGTCATTGCATATTTTGCTATGAAAACTGCCAAATCCTGTAAAAAAACACCCAACAAGCAGTTCAGGATAGGTGTATAGGTTAGGGCTCTGAGAGATTCCACAGAGAATACACCATCAAATCAATGCCCCAAATGGAAATGACAGCAAAAATGTCCAGGGGCTGAAGGGGAGGGGGAAAGTTAAAAACCTTTGCTCTAAAGTGCATTACCTAAATATTCAGGATTGTGCTGGAGGGCTGGGGCACAGGGTTTTAATGTGGGGGCTGCCTTGGGGGAAGGCAACTGCTCTGTCTGTGAGACACAGCACAACTCCCCATGCAGCTAAAAAAGGAGGAATCTGCCCTAGGTGTCAGGGCTCCAAGTGCTCAGAGCGCTCTGGGCACACACAGGCTTACTGTGAAATGAAAACTTCAGTGTGCCTTCAAGGCTGATCACCAAGAATATTACAAGGGAACCTCTGAGAGGCCTCACCATATGTTGGGACTGGTTGTTTTCTCTTTGAGTATGCTTTACTGAGCCCTCCTGATAATTTTTTTGAGGGGAGGGGGGTGAAGAAAGGGAGAAATGACTTCAGGCTGCCTGCAGCTTTTATTGGCAGGCTCAGGAAATTTAAGCAGGGAAAAACTTATGCAGAGGCTTCACAGATTAACTCCTGAGAAGGTATTTCATGAGGTTATAGCTGAAGTCCTCAGACAGCTACATGCCATGTGTGTGTGTCCTGTTCTCCATTTTATTTTGTGTTCAAAACCCATGATGTGGTACTTAGTGACACAGTTTAGTGGTGGCCCTGGCAGTGCTGGGTTAATGATTGGACTCAATAACCTTACAGCTCTTTTCCAACCTTAATGATACTGTAACTGTTCTATGTCTTTGGCTCTCACACTCAGCAGTATTAACACTGGAGGAGTCAAAGCACCAGCCAGTTCTGGTAGGGACATACCTATTTTCAGATTTTTTACAGTAGATTCACACCAGCAGTGCCTTTGGTGTTTATTCTTTCTTCCTCTGTTTTGATTTGATTCAACTGTGGGTAGGAGGGGAGAGTGTTTATGACCCATGATCCTACATTTGTTTCATATTACTGTGCTTGTGGAATTGTGGCTTACACTAACTTATTGGCCCTCTGAGGAATGTTCTTCATCCCTCTAACCAAGAGCCAGCATTGAAAACAGAAGGGGCCCATCCTACAGAAAGTTCTTTTACAAAGAAACTTCTGGGAAGGGACCCTGAGCTCCTGTCAGGAACTGCAGAGCACGACAAGGGTGCAAAAGCAGGAGTGAGAAAGACATCAATCACAGAACATCAGATTACTTGCTTATCTTTTTAAGTTTGTAGCTTTTACCCTTATTGTTAACAGGATTTGTGACTGGTTTATCATATTGTTTGGTTGTGGAATTAATGGAGATGGTGCTGGAGCAGACTAAAGCTGCTTATCTGTCTTGTCCCCTACAGGGACAGCAGTGGTGCTGAGTGGAAAAGTGAGAAACATGGAAAATGCAATAACTTCCAAATACCCTCCTGCAGGTGGGAGATGCCCCAAGCCAGAGGCTGAGTCCAGATTATTGAGTTCAGCCCTCCCTTATGGAGTTATCTTCCAGGGATTTGCTAATTAGCCTTTAACCTTTTATCCTTCCTAGCACTCTCTTACACTAAGTTTCGTAATCGTAATTATGTGCTCTACATCTGGACTTCTTTGTACTGTGAGAAATACTAAATAGTAATTGTCCATTGTGAATGATGTGGATGATCCTGTTTTTTAAAAACCTTTTCCATATTTTTTTTTGTCCAGGCTGAATGTTTTGTCATACTGGAAAAGCTATTCTGTCCTCAAAATATTTTTGTCTTCTCTTCTCTGCAGTTCTGCTACTTTTGCCTCCCTTCTCTATAATTCTGCTACTTTTCAAGGAGAGATACCTGTGTGGCATGTGAGTTAAACTGCTGTGTGCATTCCAGAGATGCAGTCAATGCCATAAGCATCCTGTCTGTCTGATTCTTGGTGTCTTTATATTTACCAAGTCCTTCCTTTTTTTGGCTGTCTTTTAAGCTCTAAGCTTTGTCCTTCTTCACTGGGGTTTTGCATCCTAAGCTGAAGCCAATGGTGCCTGTGCATCAGAGTACAGAGGGGGCTGTTACAGGTGGGACAGCTACACCTCTGACACAGCTTAGCCCAGGTTATGGGTGCTCAGAGCCACTGCTGGTACCCTAAATATGCTGACATTTGACTATTTTTTGTTGAAATTCTTTATTTTTTCCCTTAGAGCTCATTCATGAATGACATCTGGTCCTTAGCACTCTATTACTGCTAATTTTAACAATACATTTTCAATCCTCTTGCAATGAACACCTCACTATGAAACTGATGATCTAGCTAGGAAACTTCCATAAATTCCTCATTAGTGGGCATTTAAAAAAACAAACAAAACTTTCTGTTCTTCCACAATCTATTTCTTCTTCTTAGGTTCCCACATTTCGTCTAGATCATTGGAAGCTTTTATTAGCAGCAGGCATCCTACTAGAGAGTTAAAATATTTTGAAAAGACATTTTTCATTCTTTCAACCATGGGAATGGGGATGAGAATTTACATTGGAAGCAACAAAACCAGTAAAAGACCACAGGGCAGAGAACTCAGCAGTGGGGATGGAATGTTTCCTTTCATTTTGGGTCTTGACTGGAGAATTTTATTTGTAGACCATAGGCACTAACATTTCAAATTCCTTAACAATGTGCATGATGCATGGTTGTGAAGCAGGTTAATCTATACTTTAATGTTGGTTTTGCCCCAGTTGCTTGAAATAGAGCACTAGAATTTCAAATTCTGGAGGTTCCTAAATGTACCTTTTTCTTTTTAAAATCTTTCTCTAGGTGAGGAGCAATCGTGCATCTCGGAGCGGCGACGTGCCTTGTCGAGGCTCCTTTATGGCCCTGCTGGGCACTTCAGTCAGTCCAATTTGTTTTCCACACCAGATAAGCAGTCAGACAAAATTGATGGCTTTTCAAGACCCTGCCCTCCCTCTTTCAAGGAGCTGTTTTTGGACTCTGGATTGTCATCCCCACTTGCACAAAGCCTGTTTGCCAGCCAGACTCCTGAGTTAGAAACCACCCTTAGTGAAGCCATCACAGGGATGTTCCCATCAAGGGAACTGGCTCAAGTGGCACTGCAATTTACTGCCAATCCAAAGCGTTTCCAAGAAAACCTCTTTGGAGGAAGGTTCTTGAAAAATTTGATCCAGTTTAACTTCACAGGGGTCCTTGGCACTAGTGGGAAGTACAGCATTGGCCAGTTTTTCCCACAGGAGGATGTGTCAGTGATGGACAATGGCCAAGGGCCTCTGCAATCAGCTGAGGCATTTTCACAGGAGGTATCAAAGGGGAGCTCCATTTTGAGTAAACCTCTTGTGGACAGCTTTGGCCGCACAGTGACTCTGCAGGACAATCAGAATCTGATGAAATTCCTTTCTTCTGTCCTGGAATTACCAGAGTTCTTTACTTTTCTTCAACAAGTAATTTCTGTCCCCAAAAGCATTGCTGAAGATTTAGGTGAAGTGGTGAAACTGGCCCTGGGATCCAGAGGCTGTGGAGAGGAGCCAGGGGATCTGTTTGTTCCAACGTGCACCAAGGAGGGGAGGTATGAGGAAGTTCAGTGCTATGCAGGAGAGTGCTGGTGTTTGGACACTTCGGGTAAGGAGGTTCCAGGCTCAAGACGTCAAGGCAAGCACCCAAGGTGTCCCACTGAGTGTGAGAAGCAAAGGAGAAACCTGAAAAAACTGAAGAAAAGCCTGCCTGCGGGATCAGATCTCTTTATTCCCTCATGTACTGAGGATGGAGACTTTCTGCCACTCCAGTGTTATGGGACAAATTGTTTCTGTGTCGATTTGAATGGCAAGACTATTCCAGGAATAAAGGGGAAAGCTGGAAAGCCAATGCAATGTAAGTCTTAGGGACTGGGAATTTAAAGGTGCTTTCTTTTGTATTGGATTTCCATGGTTCGTTCTTCGTATCTGATTATGTCTGGAAATAAATGGATGACGTATGCAAACGTCTTCTAACAGGAGAGCAAGCCAGCTTTACTGTGGCAGTGGGATAGTGGGAAATACATGATGTGTCAGCCTTGATATCCCAAGTCATAAAGGCGGTCAGGGTGTAGGGTGGGCACACTCAAAGCTGAGGAGCCTGAGGTCTTGCCTGGTTACTGAATGTGCCTTTGGCCTGTCTCTATCTCAGCGTGCAGCAGGACTGTGTAACATCCATGGTGCCCAGGAGACCAGGAGCATCCACGGAACTGAATGTGACCCCTGCCCAGTGAAAAAGCCCTTTTACTTCCAGACCAAGTCACCTGGGCACAGTCCCTGGCTCATCATTTCATAAGAACTAAAGATTTTCAGTGCCTTAAACTATGAACTTGCTTTAGTCTTTTTAGCTCAAGAATATACCCTCAAATTGGTAAACTATCACAGGACTCCAAACAGAGGAGAGGGATTTAATTGCTGGTAGGTTTCTCATGAGTCACAAAGTCAAGCCAAAAATGTGAGTTGCAAATTACTTTGGACATCAGTTTGATAGACTATGAACTGCCCCTCCTTGCCTTTTTCTTTATGGAATATGAAGAAAGAAGGAAGCACATAGGCGTTAGATATTTGTCTTTCAAGTTTCTGTGAAGTGAAAATGACACATCAACAGGGAGAGTAGACTAGGAGGAGAGCGACTTCTCATTTTGGGAGAAGTAACAGTGTCCAGCAGTTGAGAGTGGTGCATAGTGAGGGAGCTCCTTTGAATAGCAGTGTGCCAGAGTTGTGGAGAGATTTTGTAATTATCTGAATTGAGGGTATTTATATCCAACAACCCATCTGTAGTGCAATCCAAAATGAAAAAGTTCAGAATTCCCTGGTGCTCAAAAGAAGATCTGCTGCCCTGGTTGACTGGGTTTGTAGAGCTGCTTGGTGGAAAAGTGAAATTTGGCTCTGGGCATGGCAGAAAAGGCTTCCAAATCAAACTCACTCCAGTATTTTGAGGGATGTTATTTTTATATTCAGCAGCAATATTCAGTAGAGTGTAGGAAGAGAGGACACACAGATTTTAAGATTCTGGCTCAGTCCAAGGGGAAATAAAATCAGTATTATCCCACTCTTCAGATGGTTGCTTTTGCAGTGATTGGCTGAATAACAAGAAACAACCTGATTTCCAAGTATATCTGAAAACACCTGATGGCTGTAAACAGATTCAAAAAGGTATTTAGTGGTACCTGGTCCCCCAGTAAGAACTACAAGTACCTAATGTACTCACAAATTCTAAAAAAAACCAAATTAGTATTCATCTTGGAGGGATCACATCCCTTTGGAAATCTTCCCTTGGTTCAGTGTGGGACCTTGATATCTCTAAGCCCTCTTAGTAATAGGCCAGGAATGTTGTTATTGGGCTGAGTGACCAGGTTTTAGTAGTGGTGTTTATTGTACTGGAGGATAGGGGTATTGTATATCTTCAGTGCATTCAGAAGTGCATGTTTTTCTTTTCCCAGGCCCAAGTGCTTGCCAAGTAGCAGCTGGTCAGGAGTTTCTCCGGGCTGTGAAGCTGCTGTTGTCAGATCCCAGTGCTGTGCCTCAGCTGTCCAGCCTTCACCTCCCTCAGTGTGATGCCGCGGGTGGCTGGCGGCAGGTGCAGTGCAGTGGCCCTCCCGAGCACGCCTTCGAGTGGTACCAGAGATGGGTTGCAGAGAACAACAAAGGCGAGCCCCTGCCTGTTCCTGATCTATTGAACATAATAGCTGGGTATAAGGAGGTGTCCTCTGGAGACTTCTCAGCTTTTGTTAAAGCTTTGTATGAGGCTGGGCACCAGAATGTCTTCCCCGTATTCTCTATGTATTCCTCCTTCACGGATCTCCCACCTCAAGTGCTGAAAGGAAACCTGACCAGTACATCTGAGAACATTTTGCTGGACCCATATACGTTCTGGCAGCTTCTGACTGAGCAGCTGAGCTACTACCCAGGACCCTATACTGATTTCAATGCTCCATTAGGCCACTTTGAACTTCGTGAGTGTTGGTGTGTTGACAGCAAAGGAAGAGAACTGGAAGGAACAAAGGCAGGAGGGAACCAGGTTCCAGCATGTAAGTAACAATTTCTGGCATGTAAGTAGGAGTGTTTTCTGGTCTTTTATTTTATGCCACAAAAAGAGGGAAGTCCTTTCAATTGCTGTGGAGTAGCAGACAATAACTTGTCAGAAAGGTCTTCAGCACTGCCGTTATCATTGGATGTCAGAAGTAGGGTGACTCATTCCTGGTAAATAATTGGTGGCTGAGCTTTGGGAATAAGGAGAAACAAAGTTCCATATCAAGTTTGTGTAGATTTTATAATTTGGAGTTTGGACATACAATGCTTTTGCAGAAGAGACTTAGCCAGCTGAAAGAGGATATTAGAAAGTGTCAAGGTTTGCATGAAAATTCAGGATTACACTGTAATGTAAATGACTTTCAAGAATGCCTTAAAGTGAAGCAAGAGGTATTTTCTTTACTCTTTCATATTATGAAGTCAAGAGTAACAGATATCCCCTAGAAGTTGCTAAGAGGAGAGTGAGGCCAGCACTGAAGTTCAGCAGGTTCTCGGTCTATTTGCCTCCTCCAAAGGTGCTGGGCCCTCTTTGGGGTTACTGCAGCAGATGACCTATAGGATAATTGCCATCACTGAAATTCTTCTCATCACACAGTAGTGAAGAAGAAGCAGGACAATGAACTGGTCTGCATTCCAGTTCTGTGGACAAGTGGGGAATAAAGGGGAGGAAGTAGATTAACAGAGTTATTTTGGAGGAGCAGCTTTCGTGGAGCTGGTGTGGTGTGTTGAGCTGCCCTGTCTTGGTCAGTAGATGTATGGAGAGGACAGGACAAGTGTCAGCTGCCACTCCAGACCCAAAGGATGTACCTTCATTTTCCTTTCTGACTCTCACTTCTGATTATCCACATTTTTTTATGGCAGCAGTTGAAGGAATGTTCTGTAGAGACATATTGACTCAGATTGTAACCAATAAGGAGTTATTATAAACAGCTAAGCACTGACAAGTCTCCTTTGCTTGCTTCATTATGCAATTCAACACTGATTTCAGCGGGAAACAGATGAGGCTAATTAAAAGACCAGTTAGTTTTCACATGCATGTATTTACTGGATCTAGATGAAAGTCGTTAATATACTCTTCATATAAACACTTTTTAAAAAATACAGGCCCTGGTATATGCGAAGGTGTGAAGCAGGAAGCCATGAAATTTATGGAGGAGGCAGAGCAGCTCATCCTGGCCTCAAATGGGTCCCAGTTTGCCTTTGGAGAGAGCTTCTTGCTGGCGAAGGGGATTCAGCTCACGGACAGCGACCTGCTGCGTTCTGCTGGACCGCAGGCAGGGATCTCCCAAGAGCTGCTGTCGGGCAGTGACTCTGCTCTCCAGCTGGCTGCATGGTCAGGTGGGTGCAAAGAGAGGAGGGCTGAATTCAATGGAGTCAAGCCCAAATGCAAGATCACTTGATGTCAAAGGCAGCATTGCTGAAAAGCAGGTGCAACTCAGCAGGTTTAATTAATCAGGGTCATTAAGCTGCCACTCCAATAAATGCTTTTAATTGTCTCATATGTATGACACAATGCAAATATAAATTATGGGCACTTACTAGCCTTTTTATACTTAAAATTTTTATTGATTTGTCTTCTGAAGTACAGGGACCATTCAGATTTTTGCAAATATGTGCATTTAATATATCCTGTATTGGGCACTAGAGCTTTCTTTTACATCTCTTTTATAGTCCTGCGCTTCCACTGGCAGAGTCACTTTACTTCAAAGCGTTCTGCTGGGGAAGCAGCACAGCTGGGATTTTTCCCTTACATCCCTCAGTGTGATGGCCTGGGAAACTGGGAGCCAACTCAATGCTATGAGAGCACAGGTGAGCAATTCCTAACAAAACACTGTGGGCTGTCTAACTAAAAAAACCCAAAAACAATCCAAGCCAAAGCAAACAAAAATCCTGATAATTCTAATTAGAAGATAGAAAGCCAGCAGAAGTCAAACTAGAGGAAGGTGATATGATCTTCAGAATGTGTATAAATTGACTGGACTCAAGTGGCAGCTCATTTGGGCTCAAAAATCAGTAGATATTCAGTTGCTTGCTTCTAGTTGTGTTCCTTGGGGGTTGGTCCAGGGGCTGGTATTGCTTAATGCCTTCACTCATGACTCATGATGATGAGGTGGAGTGCAGTCTCAAGTCTGTGGATGGTGCTAAATTTCTGGGAGTAGGTGATAGGGCTGCAGTGGAGGAGTCTCACCAGAGTTGCTCCATTTCCATTTGCACCATAGATCTCAGGTGTGGTCTACTTCCATCTGGACAGAAGAGTTACCTGTGGCTTAGATTTACTGACCCCTTTCTATGCAGCTGCTGTGGGTGAAAACCTTCCCAGTAAGCAACAAAGCACAGTGCAGTACCACATCAAAAATAAAGATGCTTTTCTTTCCTGGCCAGGTCATTGCTGGTGTGTGGATGAGAGAGGCCGTTATGTCATGGATTCCCTGGTCTCACGCTCAGCAGAACTTCCCAAATGTCAGTTGGATTTTCTTCCTAAATATTTGTTATTACTTGTTCTTGCAAGTTTTAATAGTTATTGGAAATTATAATGTGATATGCATGAAGTAAGGCTTGCTTCTAACCATTGCAAGTAAAGTAAAAATAATTATATCCTTATTTTACTAATTAATTTAATTTTGTTATCTGTGATTTTGGCTTGCGTGATTTGAGAGTGAACCCTCTACTGCTGGTGGCCCTGCCTGAGCAGGGGGACTGGACCAGTTGTCCAGCCAGGTGTCTCCAGAGGTCCCTTCCAACCTCAGCCATTCTGTGATTTTATCAAACACCAATCAGGAATTGTCTTCCCAAGACTGTAGCAGTGCCTAATGCAGATGTGTGAGGGAGCTGGTGATTTAACCCTTTCTCTTGCTTAGGACTGAAACTTGATTTTATTTTAAAAATGTTTTCCCTCTGACAGGCCAGACTTCATGTCAACGATCTCAAGCCAGTGGCCTAATTTCTAGCTGGAGGCAGAGCAGCACACAGCTGGACTCCTCTGCAGCTGATCTGTTCATCCCCAACTGCCTTGAGGTGATTTGACATGACTGAGGGAGGAAGCAGTTTTGCCATGTCATGCCATAGTCATGTACACTTTCTGTCCACGCCCCTGAACACCCCTTGTGCATTTCTATTAACCTGAAATAAAAGAGTAAGACAAAACTGACAGCTGGTGTTGCCCTGCAGAGAGCAGAATTTAAATAGTTTTGAGATGGAGACTGGGAACAGGGAGCTCTGTGCATGCCCACTCTTCCCTCCCACAGGCTGGCTCTGCCTGGTGCTCTTGCAGAGCTGTGCTTAAAAGGCATATCTTAATTGACTGACATTTGGGGGGCTCTTTCTTCCTGGGCTGTGAGAGAATGACAGAGTGAGAGTGAGCTGGGTGCAGATATCCAGAAAAACAGGGCCTGTGATGCTCTCAAAATGTGTAAGTGAGCAGGACAGAGACGAGCAATGTAATAGAATCATTATCATAAAGAATCATGTAGTCATTTAGGTTGGAAAAGACTGCAAAGATCAGTCCAATGCTATTACCCAGCATTGTTGAGTCCACCACTAAATCACATCTTTAAGCACCACATCTACACATTCTTTGAACATATTTAAAACTAGGATTTTATCAGAACTTCATCTCAATGAACTTTTAGTCTATATCCTGATTAATGGTTAGACTCAATAACCTTAGAGTTGTTTTCTAACCTAAATTATTCTTAATTGTCTCAGGAACTGGTGTGTCTAATAAATTAGACTGTATTTTGTATTTCTTTTCAACATCTTATATTAATGGACAAGTGTAAATTTAAGAAAGAAATTAAGAAATTTTGGTGTGTCTGCATTAAAATACATTGCTCTGCAATGACAGATCCTTGATTATTTCTAGACAGGAGAATATGTTGTGCTTCAGAGGTCTGACACAGATATTTGGTGTGTGGATCCTGTGTCAGGAGAAATATTCCAGCGTGGCAGCAAAGACTTGGATGGCAATCCTGAGTGTGAGTAATGCTTTTCCCCCTGCCTGTGGTGCCTCAAGCTTGGCAGCATATGTGCTTTCCTTTCCAGAATGCTGCCTGTGAAGCATGGGAGGATCATAGTTTAATTCCTCAGTGATAGGGTACATACAAGCACAGCAACATTGGAAGAGTATCTGAAAACTGTTACCCTTTACTTTCATGACACCAGAAATAAACCAGTCTAGACAAAATGATGAATGGGCTTCTATGCATGTTTTAATCTTTGAGTTTTTGAGCACCATTTTAACTATTTTAAAATGAAAATGATCGTATGATTGTATGTAAAATTAGCTTGAGCAAATTTTTTTACTACAGCAATTCACTTTTTTTTTTTTTTTGCTTTGAAATACCAAAATCTAAATGATATACCATCACATTGTAAAAAAACCAAAGTAAAACTGACCAACCAACCAAACAAACAAAAAACCCCAGAATTTGTTCAACTATTTTTCTAAAACAGTATTACTTGCACTTTAATATTTAGAAAAAAGTATGTTTTTTTCTAATAGAAGTAAATTTCCCCATTTCTATTGTGATTCAAATTATTTATGGTTTCATGATCACTCATCTTTCCTCCTACCAACAGAATGTTCTGGAAGCGCTACTGGTAAAGTGTTTAGGTCAATTTGTTGTCTTCTACTCTGTATCTTGCAAGGCGTCTCTCTCTTTGAAGGTCCCAGTTTCTGTAACATGCTGAAGTCCAAAGCTGTTTCTCGAGAAACTGCCAGAGGCTATATCCCTCAGTGTGAAGGGGACAAGGGGAGTTTCTCCCCTGTGCAGTGCAGCCAGGACCAGGAGAGCTGCTGGTGTGTCTTTGACAATGGAGAAGAGGTGCCAGGGACGCGAGTAAACGGGGGACGACCGGAGTGTGCAAGTGAGTTCCTGCCCCAGGCATTTTACTTGTGAGTAAATCCAGGCCTGAAATTTTACCCAGACCCTAAATTTTTCCACTCCCTAGTGGAATTTAATCTTATTTCTTCAGACCTTTAGGGACTTGCTCAAGCAATATGCTTATCTTTGTGTTGTAGCACACTGCAGACATACCTGGGAAAGCTGTCCAGTTTTCTTCAGGTGCTTCGTGAGGGAAAAAGGAGAAGGAATTGGATCCTTGACTTTTCCTAATTCATAAAATTGGTAGAATTGAGCCATTTGAGCTATGAAATCCAGCTATAAAGCCAATCTGAACAGCTTGCTGCAAACTTGAACCTGCTCCAGTCTGAGCTGGCTCTGGGAGTAAAACCCATTCAGCTGACTAAAATAAAATTTGAGAAATGTATGCTTCTGCCATTCTGACTCTTGGCTTGTGACCAGAACTGTGAAAAAGATGTGCCAAAATATTGCATATTCACAGAGTATTTCCTGAATGGCCAGAGCTGTGAAGCAGTGGAATTTGCTCATGGTTTCCAGTGAGATATCCAAATGGGTGACATTTGGATAAATTTAATTTGCAATGTCCTTTATGAATTTTCCCATCACTGAAGTGAAGCAAAATTAATTAAACTTTCTAAAAGGCTATGCTCCAAAATGTAACAATTAGTGGAAAATAGAGATGTAAAAAGAAAACCTTCAAGAGTTATCTGCAGGACACAACTGTTTTAATAGGGTTTTTTTGTTTGGTTTCTTTTTGATTGTTTGTTTGGGCGGAGAAGGGTTGAAAAATATTAGGGAAACAAAATAATTTTCTTCAGTTTCTTTTTGTGATTCTGCTATATAAATATCAGCACAGGCTTCTGCTCACTGACCAAGTAGAAGATGTGACACTTGAGGACATGGTTTAGTGGTGGAGCTGACAGTGCTGCATTAATAGCTGGACTCAGTGATCATACAGGTCATTTCCATAGTTAATGATTCTACAGTTGTCTTGTAAAATACCTGGATGTGTCAACCCAATTGCCTTCAAGGTTTTTATCAACTAGATAATTGCTCAGCCAACTTGGAAACAATTTTCTCTGGGCTCTCTTGAATCAATAGCGAGTTCTGAGGAAAGAGTTTTATGAAAAGCCAAAAGGACACCCCATGGTTGTATCTGCCCCATGCTTGTGGTTTTGTGAGGAGATGCCAACTGAGCCATCCAAGGCAGGGTTTTACCCCTTCAGAGAAGCAGAGCTGACCACTAATACAATGCTGCTGCCTTTCTGTACTTTCCCTAGAGAAAATAGTGACTAAGAGTGATTATTGACCTTTCATTTTTAAAATACTGAGCTGAGAAGGAGAATTGCTTTGAAAGTATAGCAGAAACCTGGTTTTACTGAAAGCTATTTGTTATTTTCTGCATAAAGATTGACATAATTTCCCTGGATTTTGAAAGAGCGATGGAATTTGTCATGATATACAACTTAGTTATTGTGTAAAAATAAAGAATCAAAAGTTATTTTTCTCCTTAGTGTAACCAGCCTTTTGCCTCTAGTCCTGGGAATTACTAATAATTGTTCAGAAAAAAGGAGTTCTGTACTGCTACCTTGGAGATCTTGTCTATCAGCAAAACAAGCCGTTGTGGTGGGAAAATACGATAAATTTCTCCTCCAGCATCAGAACAGCTGTAAACAGAAAGTAATAGCTCAGAGTGCCCAGTACATGCCAGAAGGTTTTCATTAGTTTAATCACTTCCATCAGAAGAAGAATCCAGCTTCTTCTAGCTGACATGCACTGGAGAGATGATGCCAAGTACCCTCGCAGTCCTCACATGCATCTCCCATCCTCATGCCCACCTCCCATAACTCTGAGTAGAGACAGAGGAGAGATAGGTTTCCAGAGAAGGTCCTGAAGATGTTAATGTCCTTGTGGGAATCTTTGGAAAAATATATGAAAGACAAGCCAGTATTCAGCTGGATTCTGATTCAATCCTACGGGACCAAGAAACAGGACAATGACAAAATGGTGCAGGCTTGACAGCAATAGTAAATGAAGTGGCATCTCTAGAGGGATAAATAAGCAAGTCACTGATGGTGAATTGAAATCACTGAACCACACCAGGAAAACACTGATCACCTCTGGTTTGGGGGCTGGGTATTTCTCTGGGTCACACACCAAATCTCAGTGGAACAGGCAGTAAGAGATTGTAGCACTATTCAGCTGAGACTGGATGTGACTTGCTGGATATAGAAATGTGTTAGAGCAATTAAGAAACCACAGACTGATTTTTACATACTGTGTATAAGGACTATATTATTGCAATTTAACAGCCAGGATAAGTATTATTATCTCTTTTACAGAGATATCTTCTGGTCCTAAAACCTTCGGAAATTTATTAGAGGTTGGTTAAGCAAGGATGCCAGGTTTCCACCTTTACTGAGAAAGAATCTGGCTCCAGAGTCAGTGAGTGAAGAGAAGGAATATAGTGGCCCCATTTAGAGAGTTATTGCAAAAGAGTTGCTATAAATGAGACCTGGATAAAAATATGCATTTGGTGATTCAGAGAAGCAGATATGAAAGCTTTTTTTTGTTAGCATTGAAATCCTCAGAGGTGGAAAAAAAGACATGCTACACACACACACACACACACACACTGGATCCCAGATTCATCCTTCAATGTTTTAATACTTTAACTGAAAGTTTAACACAAGGTTTTTAATACTTTAAATGAAGTGGCTGCTAAGTTATGGAATTAATCTTCATATCTCCATCAGAAGGGGAGAGGGAGGGTGCTCAGACCTGAGCCATCATCAGCATTTGCCTCCCTTCAATGATCAGGAAGTTTAGCACTGATCTGAGCATTGTAATTTGGAAAATGTTTTATATATACACCAAGAAAGTGAATTGTATGATATGATAACATCTTTTTCTTTGTATTTATTTATAAGTGATGAAGTTGTTTTTTACTTCCTATGTTTAGTAGCTCTGGAACTGATAAATTTTTAACTATTACAGGATATATTTAGTAATTAAGTTGGGATTGGGCTAATATTGAGTGAAGCAACTGGCTTGTACTGATTACTAAAAATTAACTATCACTGTAATTAGCCTGCTATTACAATCTGTTGCAGTGGGCTAGCAGGGTTTGAATGACTATTCTCGTACAGAATGAACTGATAGGGAAAACTGTGCTCCAGCTCTAAAGATGTATACTACATATATATATATGCACACACACACACACACATATATATATATATATATATATATATATATATATATATATATATATATATATATATATATATATATATATATATATATATATATATATATATATATATATATATATATATATATATATGCGTATATATATACCCTGCTGGTCACTAGAAACATCTTGGTGCTTCTGAAGACACCACAGTCAAGTGTTCCTGATCTTAAACCTTTCAAACCTCAGTCTAAAGGGAACTGAGATGAGATTTATTTGGCCTTGCCTGTTTCCACTAGATATCTTCTGTAAAGATTTGTCCAACTGTTGGTTTAAAATCTCCTTCTCATTTTCTGCTTAAATATATTAATGACTATTCAAAATGTATCCGAAACCAGGCACATCCCTTTCTGGACCTGATGCATTACCCATCACAGTCAATATGTCTTTCCATCAGCTTCAGTAAACTGAGCCAAGCTGACCTTGAACCAGATCAAAGCTGATGAGATGGAAAGACACAGGGTTTGTGTAGGTTTGACTCTGTGGGTAGGAAGGATTTATGGACTTTGTTCTGGCAGTCATCATCGCATGTCTCTAACACACATCCTCTTTCTCCCTGCCTGCAGGTCCGCAGTGTGCTCTGCCCTTTGGTGCCTCAGTAGTTGCCAATGGGGCTGTGCTTTGTGAAAACGTCCCTGGGCAAGCTCCAGGCATCCAGCAGTGCCAGCTCCTGTGTCGCCAGGGCTTCCACAGTGCCACTCCCAGCACCTCATCCCAGTGCGACGTGCGGCAGCGGCGCTGGGTCTCTGCTGCCCCTCTGCTCCAGGCCTGCCAGAGTATGTCTGGTCTGATCTGATCTGATTTTCTGGGGCTTGGGAAGGGCTCAGAGCAGTGTAAACAGTGCAAAAATCAGCATTTATCGCAGACCTACTGCGTGAATAATACCATAGTTATAGGGGAGGTGCTAAATTGAGGTGCAGGAGATGTGTTCTGTCTTCTGCCATCTTCACCTCCAGCTCTTGGCTGGCCCCTGTGCCAGAAACTGTCTTTCTTGCCTGTAATAATAGAGCTATAAATAGTTATTCAATCTATATTCAGATTTTTCTTGTTAGCTAAAAGATGCTGGCACCATAAGTGATTCTGATGGAACTACATAGTCCTGGGAGAACGGATGAGTGCCAGATGTTTGAATTTGGCAGAACTTGACTGTTTATTTGCATAATCAAGTCACTGTTACTTCTGCGTCTTTTTTGCAGCAGTCTTTTCTTAAGGATTATTGTTGTATTTGTTGGCTGACTTCTGGAATGTTTCAAATTATTTTGCTGTCAAGAAAAAAAATAGCACTTTAAATCTTGGAAGAATTGGATGTCCATTCAGAGGTCATGTAATTGGATATTAATGTTGGCCTTTTCAATTATTTAAAAAAGACATATATTCTGATCAAAATGGCAATTTGTAGCAGTGCTGAACTTTGAAAAATGTAGGTCTTCCTGACAAGTTTGCAACTACTTTTAATTTCCAGAATAGTTTACACACATTAATCAGTCTTCAGAATGGGTAAAATTCTTCTATTTGAAATGCAAATATTTTTAAACTTTCAATTTCAGACTGAAACTTTTGTCTGTTTCTTTTTGTTTCTGTAGCATGTTATAAAATAGCTTCCATGTTTACCTGATGGCAGTAGAATAACTTGAAGGGACAGGGGGACATGTGTGGGAATCTTCTATAAAGTTTACTGTAAGCCAAGGACTTCCCCCAGTAATTTTTGTTTGGAATACAGCATGGTTTTAAAGAGAAAGAAAAAATTCCCAACACATCAGAAGATGATTGAACAAATTTCAGAATAATGGAGAATTCACCAAAACACAACAGTAATTTACTATTGCAATGGATAATTGCCCTCAGTCTCAAAAAATTTATTTCCTGTTCTTTATGTGTACATGTAGAGACTGGTTAAATCAGCCCTTTAAATACTCTCTGAGAAACTAGGAGAGAGGGCTTTGTGCCTTCCAGGAAGAGGCAGGGGTTTGTGTCCTCTGGTCCCATCTGCCACTGTCCTTGGAAGCTCTCCAGGCTTCCTCATGCTCATTTTTGGGGTGAGGGATGAGGAGCAGTGTTCCAGCAGAGACACTTGTGAGAAGCAGGGAGGGCTGCAGAGGAGCTGAATGAGGAGAGCTCTGCTGTTTGTGCAGCCTGGTGGGATAAGAGCCAGCTCAATTTGGAGGAGGAATGACAGCACAACTGTTGTGCTGAACCTGAGATAACAAACCCTCCATGAAGCCTGGGATCAGTGTTACTCCAGGGGAGACAAGAAATGTGCATATTTTTTCTTGCTTTAAACTGATTAAATAGATTTTGATTTTCTGACTGATAAGCTCATAGATTTGTCAACAATTTGTATGATTAGCATCACTTGGGTTTGCTATCAAAAATTCAGAAAGCTTTTGTAGACATCCATGGCAACATAATTATTCTGCAAATTTATTCTTTCCTAAAACTTATTCCCAGTTAGTTTGACAAGCTGGGTTTCAAAAGTTCATTTGCATTAGTATTAATAGCTTCCACCATTGAATTCCTTTTTTAATAAAAGTGTTTTCATGATTGCATGTAAGAAAAGTGAAAATTGACAGGTCAATAATTCTTGTCTTTCTGTTTCTTTCCTAAATATTGGCTTAATGTCAGCTTTTATGTAGTTCTCTGGAACTTCCTATTTGCTAAGGCTTATGAAAAATTATCAGTAATGATCCAGATTGTCCTTGTCCTTCTGTGAGTTAGTGCTCCAGTATAAAATATCTCTTCATTATTATCTAAGTTTATCACTTGGTTTTTTCTCTAATGCACAACAATGATTTTTATCAAGCTTGTGCCTTGCGGCTTGATATTTACTACTGACATTTCTACTGCTTTCATCTAAATGTGTGGAGATCTTTTGATGCAACATGAGAATGTCAAATCAATACTGTGTTTTCTCAAAGTAAGTCTGAAGGTGAGGTTTCTCGTTAGTGGGGTTACTAAATGTGCTCTCTACTTCATTTTTTAGAGCTCCAATTATTTCAGACGGTCCAAGCTCAAACACATTTTCAGCTACGTCTGCCTCCTGAGAAGACATGTAGTTCTGACTACTCTGGATTACTCCAGGCATTCCAGATATTTATTTTAGATGAATTGAAGGCTCGTGGTTTATGTCACCTCCAGGTAATTTAAATTCCTTATCTTCCATTGTTGGTGGATTTTTTTTGTTTTGCTTGGTTTTGGTTTTTTTGATTGTGTTTTGTATTGCATCAAAAATTTTTTACAAAGTGAAATACAACATAGACCTTTGCCTGTTTGATAAATGTGGAAGAATGGAATATGCCATGAAATCTATCAGGTTTGGCATATTCTCATATGGATGGGTGGGAAAATAGGAGGTTTAGTCTCATATCACGTCATCAGATCAGTTTAGTTGCAGCCATAAAAGTCATATTACATCAGCCCAATATCCGTTAAAAATTTGTTTCAGTGGAAGAGAATATTTTGACTCTTCTTACAATGAGTATATGACTTGCTAAAATTATAATTTTTTGCTTCTGTTTTTACAGCCCTTTTTGACCGTGTTACTTTGAGTATAATACAGTGCAAATGAATAGGGCATGGTGAGAACAAGAGAGTTGTCAGGTTGACTAACTGTGATTTCACTTAATTCTGAATCCGAGGTAAATGCATTTGGAAAAACTGCCTCGGTTTCCATGTGTGATGATTCCACTGTGGATGTCGAATGCCTGAGCGTGGATCGCCTGGGAGTGAACATCACATGGAGGACTCAGCTGGAAAACATCCCAACAGTTTCTCTCCCTGACTTACATGATATTGGTAATTCTTGTTTCTCTGATGTTTCTGTGTATTAAACATGGTTTGCTTTTACTTATTTTGCTTCCTTGTCTTTATAACACTGGTGTTATGTTTTTGAGCTTTCAGTTGTTTTCTCAGGCTGCAACCACACAGTGGAAAGAAGCTATAACTGAATGTTTCTTTCAGATAGGACTGTCTCTCCCAGCTGCCTTTACTAGGATTGAAAATTACTTTATCGGGCATGAGCTGAACTGTCCCAGATGTTAATTTCCATTGGACAAGTTCTCAGTGGTGGAAAAGTGTTTAAACTTCACTAATTTCTTCCAAGTTTTTTGGTGTTTTTTGTTTGGATTTTTTTTGTTTGGTTTGGTTTGGTTTTGTTATTTTCTTTTTTATTTTATTTTTTTTTCCCCCTTTCCCCTCTTTTTCTGTTAGTGACATTACCTTTGACACTAATGAATGATCCTTACTTCTGACATCCTAGAGCAACTATACAGAGACCACTGACTGGCAGATGTTTGCTGTGGTTTCCACGAGAGTTAGGGATGCTTTAAGAAACTTCTTCCAAAGCAGTTAGTATTTTCCATCAAAATAAAAGATATTAAGAATATATCTCAAGTTCAAATGCCCTTTGTGGGCATATCAAGAATAGTGGCCCATATCAAGAATAATGTGGCCAGCAGGACCAGAGCAGTGATTGTTCCCCATTATCAGCACCGGTGAGGCCACACCTCAAATCCTGTGTTCATTTTTGGATTCACTTCAAAAAGGACATTGAGGTTCTAGAACATGTCCAGAGCAGGGAAGTGTAGCTGGGGAAGGGTCTGGAGCTCAAGTCTGATATGCAGCAGTTGAGGGAGCTGGGACTGTTTAGCTGGGAGAAAAAGGGGAGATCTAATTTCTCTCTACAGCTGTCTGAAATGAGGTGAGGATCATTCTCTTCTCCTAGGTCTCAAATGACAGGACAAGAGGGCTCAGGTTCTCCCAGGGGAGGTTCAGATTAGACATTAGAATTTTTTTTCATTGAGAGAATGGTCAGGCATTAGACTAAGCTGGCCAGGCAAGTGGTGAAATCATCATCTCTGGCAATGTTCAAGAGGCATCTGGATGTGTCACTTGAGGATGTCATTTAGAGGTGATTATGGTGCTGCTGGATTGGTGGTTAGACTAGGTTTTCTTGAAGGTCTCTCCCAGCCTTGGTGATTCTGTGTAACCTTTTCTCCAGTTTTACTGCTGTGGAATGGTGTTCTCAGCGCTAAACAGAGGTATCTCTGTCTGTGTGTGTCCTTCCTTTTTACCTTGGGGCTTGGAGATATGTGTCCTACAGCAATTTTGCTTGGTCAGAACTGAATTCAAAGTCCTTCAGGATACAGATGGCAGCTGCAGTGGTCTTGTAGTTCCTGGCTCTACAGTTTTCCATTGTTTACATCTGCCCTGTTGTTCCATATTCTAAGGGAAAAAAAAACACAGAATCATAGAATGGTTTCGCTTGGAAGGGGCATTTAAAGTTCATCGAGTCCAGCACCACTGCCATGGGCAGGGACATCTTCAACTCAGGTTACTCAGAGTCCCTTCCAATTTGACCTTGAACATTTCCAGGGGTGAGGAATCTACCAATTCTCTGGGGAACTTGGAAAATGTTTTACCACCATCACTGTAAAAAACTTCTTCCTTATATCTAATCTGAATTATATTTTATCTAATTTCCATTGCCCCTGAGAATATCCAAGCAGTTTGCAGAAAGTGAATCAAAGTACAAGTGTGTTTAGTTTTATATTCAATTTTCTTTTGAAAGTGTTTCTCTTTGAGAGCATTACCTTTTGACTGTCCCCACACTATAAATTCCGTAGTACAAAAAACAGCTTTTCGAGGGAATGATGCAGGTTTTCAGAAGACACAGAGCAGAATCTGCTCTCTTTGTACAATCATGGCACCATCACATCCCATTATGTTCCAACTTCCATTACCTGCTAAGGCAGTGTTGGAACTTTCTGTTTGAGATGTCTTTGGGTGTACTTAAACAGAGTGAGTAAAGTAAGATTATAATTTTATAGATGCTATACAGATTCATTATGGTCTACTGTTTGTTAACATGCTTGTACCTCTGCATCTGCCTCTGTTTTTAACTTCAACTTCATCTGATTCTGTGTGGTTATCCATTCCTGTATTATGGAAATGTATATCATTCTATTTTGTTGTATTTTTTCCCTCTTTAGAAAATGCAATTGTTGGAGAAAATCTCATTGGGGCATTTATAAAAGAGATTAAGGATGGTGTTTTTCTGCTGCATTTGGATTCCAAGCAGTTCCTAGCAGATTCTGTCATTGATTTTCCCCGGGATGATGAGTTTGATCTGTCTCCCCGTGTGCAGCTGGGATGTAGAACTGGTTTTCGAAGAATTTCATCTCCTGGAAAATCAGGCCCTAATTCACAAGGATGTGGTATGTCTCATTTTTAGCTTTCCATTCTTACATGTTGTCAGGAATCAGTATAAAGCTGAAATTAGAAAGTCATCAGTGAACTTGTGTTTAAAGTTGATATTTGAAAGATGTGAGGCACCAACGTGAATGGGGGAGGTGGGAATTAGTGCTTTTCTTACTGTTCAGTCCTTGAGCTGAACCAATGATTTGGAAATAGGCATCATGGCACTGACTTTGTACAAAAAGTTTTGTGAACATTTTTGAGATTTTGTTGTAAACTTAGATCTGTCTGGTAATAGAAGGTCATTCTGTAATGTAATGATCCTTAATAAGAGGATTTCACAAAGATAATGTGGCCAGAGCTTCAAGATAACCTGGAAACCTAGAAGCAAAAGTGCCAAAAGTCCTGAGATTGTGAATTCCCGGGCCAAGCCAGCTCAGATGGAAACTTTTTTGATGCTGGCCAGCACCCAGACCTAACTGCACTTCTGCCCCCTTTTCTTCATTCCTTCAGTTTAGTCTGCTTCCCTGGAACAGGCTTTCTGCCATCATCCTGCTTAGGGCTGCCAAACCTGCCTTTTCCACAGCTTCCCATGCCAGCCTGTCCTTGGTACCAGGTTGTGCTGCCAAAGTGCCTTTGCCTTAACAGCCCCACTCTTGTTTCTATCAACACCAACCTTCCTTCAGGTCCTTATTGTTCTTGTTGGCCCAGTTCTCCTCAATGAGCCCAGGTGTCATCTATGCCAGTTTTAACTGTATTCACCATATCTAGCCTTTTTAAATCTAGGGAACAGAGGAGAGGTTATCTACCCTTTGTAGATATAAGATAACAGGAGCAGGTGTTGGATAAGTTTTCTAATGTTGGGAATATTTTCAGATATTCATCACTTTATCATCACTCATCACTATGAGGCAAATCAGGATATGTGAAAAAAAACTTATCTCCCTGCTTGATGAGGTGTTTATCTTTAAGTTCAGAGAGTTTTCTAATGCCTGGGTACATAATCGAATGATGAACCACTTTTGAACTGCTGCAGTTTCCAGCCTAGACCTTTAAAGGTAAATTGACTGCAGGTTTCATTCATCTCTGGAGTGTGAAACACTTCAGGTCTGGTTTATTTAAATACATACAGAAAAATTATTAATTCCTGCTGAGTCCAGAGTCAATAACAACTCGCAGCTACTTTACAAGATGTAGTGTGGTGTTGCTTAAAGGTATCATTATTTTTTAAGTAGAATCCATCACTTAGAGCAGAACTTACAAGGAATTGGACCTTTCTGCCAAGTACTGCCTGCCAGGCATAAAGACCTCTAGGAAGCAGTGACTTAACTTTCCTTGTGAGTTAATTCATACAAATTTGAACCAGCTAGCTGTGAAAAATGTCACTCAGTAAAACAGTCATCACAGATCTGTGGAAAGGAGATAATTTCTGCTTCAGCCTTTGACAGAGATTTCATACTCTAAGCTGTCATAGTGTACCTGCTGCTGAACACCGGTTTGTGTTGCAGGACTGCATATTTTATTCTGAGCAGGGAGCTTAGGAAGTCAGTTTCTGGATCTTCTAATATCTATAAATCTATCAATCTATCTATCTATCTGGATATATCCTACTCATAGTGCACCCTGCTCATGGAGCAGGGCAAGCATTGAGCAATGATCAGCTGGGACATTTTTTGAACTTTCTCAGTGTAGTGAGAGCTGAGGGTGGTATGAAGGGTGGGTATCACCCTGTGAAGGGTGGTATCCCTGTGGAATCATTTCAGTGAGCTACTTCTTGGCCTGGATTTTGCAGATTGTTTCCCTGGTACACAGAAGCCCAAGTCCAGTTAGAACTGAGGAACCAGGTTCCAAATTTCATGTGCAGGAACAAAGGATTAATTTTTTTTCTCCTTCTATTTTAATTTATCTTTCTCTGTTTAAGGGTTACACAGTTTGTTCCCTCTGGTAAATTTTGGCTCTGAGATTTTGGTAGAAAGTTGTTCTCTAGTTTTTTATATTGTTAAAATGCATTAATGTTAATGCTTGAAAGAAGTACAATAAAGTGGTTTGTCTCACTTGTAGTGTCAAACTGAACCTACCTGTGTTTGTATCAGTGTGGCCTGCAGCTGAAATGATAGGTCCCTCCAAGAGTTATGGAGTCTAGAAAATGTGATTCTGCACCAGTGTTTTTTACTGTTCTTTCTGCCATTTTGTCAATCAAACATGGGAAATGAAAGGCAGTTTTTCTTGCTCAAAATGTGATAGGAGATACAGATATTTTTTCACATTGTGACTAAAACTACAAAAAGCAGGAGAATGCTTTTAAAAGCTTAATTTGTTTATTTTTAAACTTTAATTGCTTAATTAGCCCCTTCACTCATTGCATTTTGTCTTCAATTTAGGCATGGATTTATAATTTAACTTTAATTTCTGCTGTTGTTCAATGAGTATTATGCCTTTTGCATGTGTTGGAAATTGTCTTTAAAGCATATTAGACACCCTTGTGTATTAGATGATGGGCTTTTGAAAGCAAAATTCTGTCTGATCCAGGATTTTTTATATTCTCTAATTGATTTTAGATATGTGTTTTATCCAGAGTAATTGCCTTGATGCATACTTGGAGGAAAATTTCAGTCTCATAGTTGTATCTTCTCAGACCTCCCCACTGGACTATTTACAGCAGATGAAGGAAGATAATTTTCCTACTAGCTGTCTTTTTAGTCTGTTATAATTTAGGTGATCCCATGCATTAAATTAATTTACATTCTGGTGTGTTGGCCAGAACAGTAATTCATCATATGGGTTGGAATGAGAATGGCAAATATTCCATTACTGTTTCTCTCTTGTGGAAGCTTAAACTTCTGTCAGGATGCAGGGCAAGAACAGAAATAAAATTTTGCACCTTGTCAAAGTCCCAAAATATACATTTGATAGTGTTTTGAAGGAAATCTACATCTGGGAAGCAGCTGTAAAATAACAAGCAGGGGTATTGTCCTGCAAATATGTCTGTGACTCTTCTGCTTTAATGTTCATCTGAATGCTCTGGAGGGAAAAACAGTATTCCATGATATCCCAGAAGTCAAAGAATTTTCCCTGAAATATGCAACAGATCAGCTGGAAATATTGTTCCTGATTGTTTTGAAAATTATATGGATACAGACTAAGAGAACACCACTAAGAACACCTTTTTGTTTTGTGTTTGGGTTGTCATGTGCACAACTAGTAATTTTTAATCCAGCCATTACTGTTTAGTTTGGAAGTGCCTAACAAAAATTTCTTTACCAGGAATTCTGAATAAAAGTGTTACCATATGGTGGATTTCTGTATGATGGCTTTGGATTTTCTGCTCCTCAGAGCCTTCCTGTTTGTGTTTGTAGTGTTAGAAGTTACTCTTTATGTAGCTTGTCCTCTGCTTTCTTTCACAACTTATCCACCTGAAATATCTTATTACAAATGGATTTGACAGTTGGAAATCTGGCCTGGACTTGGTGTTTCCAAAGAGCTTCATGTGCCCTAATTCAAGAACAGATTTTGGGTGTTCTGAGAAAACATATAAGAGCCTATATTCCTGTAATTTATGAGTTTAATGGTCACTTAAGAAGTGTTTATTTTGTTATAACACTTAGAAATACATATATTAAGAGCTTGAAGCCTATGACAAATTTATCAGCATTATAAATACATTTTTAAAAAAGCATATATGCTTATATATGCATATATTTATATTTACATATTTATATATTTATATACCCACACATGTGTGCAAATGGCAGAACTGGTTGAATTGCAAATGATTAATAAGGTGATTGTTCTCTTTGCAGTTGTTTGTCCTCCGGGCAGTTATTTCCAGGATGATGAATGCATTCCCTGCCCTCTTGGCTACTATCAGTATCAGACAGGACATTCCTTCTGTATCAAGTGTCCTGTGGGCAAAACTACCAACTCCTATGGGGCAATCAGTGCTGATCACTGTAAGTTGAACTAATTTTTTCCATATCCTTTATTTTCTGGCTTCAAATATCTAATGATTTTTTTAAATGAATCTCTAAGTTTTTAAAAAAATTAAATCCTCCCTCTGGGAGTTTTTGGATGGATATGATCCCTTCTGCATACATTCAAAAGCATTTTTAAAAAGTACAAACTGTCTGGTGTTTTGACCAAAAATGCATGAGAAACAAGTGGTCAGTCTGATCCAGGATGTTGTGGTTCCTCCAGACGTGTTCATTGTCCTCAGGAATGGTATCGGAGCATTCAGAATCAGTAAGGAACATCTTCTGAAGTTCATTTATTGTCACTTCCATGACAATAAAACAGTAAAATAGTCCTTTTTTGTGCATCTCTTTCCCCTGCGAATGCAAACACTTTTCACAAAGCAACTATTGAAATATTCACTAAAGCTGGTGAACTCAGCTTAAATGATTTATTTCTTTCAAGCAGTTCTATATATAAAAACAGTTATTAGGTCCAAATTCAGTTTTGTCTACAGAATTATCTTATATAAAACAAGATATAAATAAGAGTACCAAGAATGGGCTTCTTGGGAAGTGTAATTGAGTATATGGTCTACTTCATTCTCTTTCAACCTATTGTTCTTTTAGGTGGGGTAAGCCTCCCATTTTTATTGTAACATATCCCAACATCAATTAGCTTTTGTCTATGCTTTTCAGTTTTATTTTCCATGTGTGTTCCCTGGGTAGGTAGTGCACTTGTGTCCTTAAGAGTTTGCTCCTTACGGTTTAAAAACTTGTACTTGCAATTTTCTTTACTAAAGCTGCTCCCTGCCTGGTTTCTACTTTACCTTTGTGCTGCACCTCAATGCCAGCCCTCTCCAAAAGGCCAGGTTACACATTGCCTTCCTACTTTATTCCATGCCCTGCTGTCCCCTTGCAGAGTCTGAAGAGTTCTTCTGAATTAATTGGTGTGATAGCTCTTGTCATTGCTCACAACATTCTCCAGATCCACTGCAGCAGTCATTGAACGAACCTGTATGAAAGTACAGCTCTTTCTCTGTACTTTGCTTTACAGTACTGGAAATACATCAAAAGAGATTTGATGCATGACAGAGAATCCAAAAATGTTTGAAACACAAATTGGAGTAGCAACAAAGCAGTGAGACTACCATGCTTCGGAGCATGAAATACTGTGCGAATCTTGGTTTAATTTTCAGTGAAATCTCTGCTGTGCTAAGGAGACTTTTATCCTACAGCACTGAAACAATGTCCTATTGCACTGGCAGGACCAGTGTCTGCACAGGAGGTTCCCTCTGAACATCAGAAAATATTTTGCTGTGAGGACAGCCAAGCATTGGCTCAGGTTGCCCAGGGAGGTTGTGGAGTCCTTGGAGATGGGTAAAAGCCATCTGCAGAGGGTCCTGGGCAGCCAGTTCTAGGTGGCCATGCCTGAGCAGGGGGCTCTGACTTACAACCTCCAGAGGTCCTGTCCAGCCTCTGAATTCTGTGACACCCAGTGGCAGCATTATCAAAGTGCCCTTTTTCCTTCCCTTGCTCTCTTGTACCAGGTGTCACATCCTGCCAGAGCAATGAGCAGGGCCTGCAGTGTGATGAAGGTGGCCAGTACAGACCTTCCCAGCAAGACCCTGGCACCAAGAAATCCTTCTGTGTCGACAGCTTTGGAGCAGCACTGGACTGGACTGAGACAGAGGATCTCCGTACAGATGAGCAGTGCTTGGGTAAGTGGCAAAAGGATATTTTGGATATGCTTTGACCCCACATAGGTGAAAGTTCCTTATGAAGAGACAAATCACTCCACAGCTTATGGGCATTCACTGTCCCATAGTTATTTGCCTTCCCATACTCGTGACCTCTTCCTTAAGCCACATTCCTTTTTAGTTTTGTATTTCTTGACTACACTGGGGAAGTTATTTCTGGTAAGGGAAGAGAGAGGAGCAGGTTTCCTGCACTCTCAGATGGCTGCCAGCTTTTGATGTGTGCTGACCTCGTGCTCTCTGCTTGGAAACCCAAAAGAATAATGAGAGGTGTAATGAGAAAGAAGCAGATTTATTAATTTATTTTAAAAATTGCCCCTCATCTGTGTATTCATGGGAAACAGACTATTTTCAGCAATGACCTCACAGCCACAACATAACATCACCCTCTGGGCCCCTGCTATAAGGTATCTGACTTGGGGAACACATCCTTGCAGACTGGAGGAGGTTGATTCTGCTTGAATACAGCTGCAATATGCTGGTTTTCAAAAAACTTGAAAAAAAAGAAAGAAACTCATCTATCAAACAGTCCCCAGACTGACTGCAGTAAGGTCTAATTACACCTCTTAACCTCAAAACTTTTGCTTTTTCCCAGAAGTTTTTATATGCTCGTCATATGATTGGTATTGAATTTAATGGCATATTCTGTTTAGAAATTGATTTCATGGTGTGCTTTGAATTAGACAATGTCTTATGAAAAGTGTGATTAGTGGAAAAAGTGTGAAAAATAAAGTCCTCTGTTGTGAAGTGGCTGCAAAAATATCTTCAGTTAAAATAACCCTTTTTTTATTTCTTTGAGCATACTCAGAGACTGATCATAACTATGGACATGAAAACCTCTGATACTCTCAATCACAGGTAGTTGGGATGTTTCTCTGCAGAGAGGACTCTGTTACCATGAGCCTTCCTGCTTGGGCATTTCTGACTGTCCAGGATGGAACAGTTGTAAATATTGGTGCTTGGTTTTGTGGGTCATGCTAGAAGATGTCACTACAAGTATTTATGACTGTTGAAAATTCATTTATGACTTTTAAAAACACAACAACAATATGTCATGGAATCAAAGAATGGTTTGTGTGAAAAGTGACCTTAAAGACCATCTTGTTCCAGCACCCCTGCCATGTGCAAGGATGCCACATAAAAGATCAGGTGTCTCAGGGCCCCATGAATACCTAAGAAATCTTGGGTTTTTAAATAATAATTTTCTGTCTTATATATATATATATATTTTTTTTTTTTTTTTAAAGATCATGCTTCATTTCCAGAAAGCATAATGTGAAGTGAAACTGTTTATATCTATTTTTGCTTTTTCTCCTGCCTCTACCATTTTCCTTGATTTAATTCAGCACACAGCAAGACAGTAGGGGCTGAAGGCTGATCTTGCTCTGACAAGAAGCAGGCAGTTGGGATGGGTCACCAAAACCCAGCTGGTCTTTGTTTTTTGAGTCTTCAGACAGGAGAAGAATTGCCTTGTACTAACACAGAGGAATAAGCTGTAACAATGATTCCTCGTTATTATCGTTCTCTCTCTTTTTATATTTTAGGACACTTAACATTTACACTTAACATTTATTACTCAACATTTGTTATATGGGGGTTGGGACTAGATGATCATGAAGGTCCTTTCCAACCAAATCCATTCTGTGATTCTGTAATTACAGCAACAGAAGGATCTAGAGCTTTGCTTTAGTGATAAGAGAGATAGAGAATTTCTGCTCTGCTTCTGCTCAGTTTGCTCTGCAAACATTTCTCTGTGAAACGACTTAGAGACTGCATCTTTTTACCTTTCCTTGTACTAAAAAAACAAAATCCAAGAATTTAAAAAAGGCAGTTGTTCCATTATTTTTAAATATTTCCAGTTTACTGTTTCATTACACTTTCTATCTTTTCTCTACTTTTCTCTCATATTATTGCATTCAATATATATGGTATACAATAATATTGTATTAAACAATGCGAGGGAAAAAAGATAGAAAAAATATTTTATCTTGAAAATGGAGGAGTGGGATAAAGTTGGATTTAGGGGGAAAAAATCAGAAGAAAAAACTTTTGAGAGTGAGATTTTTAAAGTTTGAATATTAGAATAGAAATGAGGGCAGCTTTTAACCAGGCATCACTGCAAGTTGCAGAAGGAATTCTGTTTCATGCAGAAGTCAGCTAATGCTTGTATTTTTGTTCCCTGTATTTCTAGGATGGAAAAAACCTTTCACTTCTTCTTGCCCCCACCCTAACTGGAGTGCAAGGATTTTCTTGTGCTAAGCATTTGACTAGCTCATATGGATTTTTTCCTAAGTAGAAATGATGGTTTTATCAAAAGCACCTGCTGGCTCAGCCCTCACAGCAGTGGACATTTGCTTCTGATTTAGCCCTGACTCTTTTGCTGTAAGAGTACAAATGATTATTTTAAGAACTTATGCCTGACTTTTATTTTGTGGTTTATCCAGACATTTCAGGGAGGGAGGGCTGTGATCCTCTGGCTGCACTGCTGTGCCCATGAGCCCAGGGGAAAGAGGGGCTGAGCTTCCAGCTCTTCCATGTGCAGACATCTTCCCCAGCTGAGATGACATGAGAGCTCCTGCTTTTACCTCTTTGAGGTCTAGGCCTGGTGCTGGCTGCAAGGAGCCCGAGATTTGCCTTCATCTGGGGCCTTTAGAGAGGTTTGGTCACCAAAGGATGATGCTACGTCACCATGTTCTTCTCTTAACCGCAGAATGGCTTGGGTTGAAAGGGATCCTAAAGATCCTCTACTTCCACCCCCCTGCCATATAGGATACGGGATGTATCCTCTGTAGGGGATAATGTGTTGTGCTCACTCAAATGTACTGGTGCCATGCTGTGCCCAACCCACCCCTTGGTAATACAGGTGCTAGCAAACCCAGCAGTGTGGTGGTGGCCCTCTCACTGGTGGCACTGGTGTGTCCCCTCAGCTGTCTGTGGTTGTCTTCAGGGCACAGACAGGGTCAAACCCTCTGGAGCCTGGGTTAGATTCCTCACCTCATTTAGTGACCTTTGGGGTTTGCATCTCCAGACCCCATGAGCTTTTCCCAGGGTGTGACCAGTGCTGCTTGTCAGACTCCTCACACGCAGGTGAGTGGGCCCAGTGCAGAGGGAACAAATAAAAACCTTTGGTCAGTTAGGTGACAGTCAGGTGTTAAAAATGGTAATGGAGAAGTAATAAAGCAGCTTGTCGCACATATTGCCTTGGATATAGCCTTGACCCTGAAGTCAGTGGAGATCAGGCTGTTGTGTTTCTGGATTTCCTGTCTAACCAAGTGCTGTTGGAGCTGGCTCTTGTTTCTGTGACTGATTTGCAGAAAGTTCGTTCCCCCTTTGACTCAATAATTGGTTGAATGCCATGAACAAGTAATGAGAGATGGCAGGTCTGCTGCTGAAAGAGAAGCCTCACTGGAAAGTAAAATCCCAGCCCACTCCTGGATAACTGGTTTTTAAAACATCTTGTGACACTTTTTATTTCAGAGCTGAAATTCTACCCTCATGCCAGCTGTCTCCTGCATTATCTGAGAGGTTATGGTACACCATTTAATGAACAAACCTCTTTGCCCACAAAATTCTTCAAGCTTAATTTCTACCTAAAGTATTTGTCAGTTTGCAGCATGGGAGCTGGTAATACTACTTGATTGGGTTTTTTGTTGTCTTTTTTTCAGTCCTAAGAAAATTTGAAAGAGTTACTGCTTCCAGCCTGATTTATGGATCAGAAGAAGCTCAAATTCTTCAGTCTCTGTCATTTGAGGGAGACCTTCAAAGTACATATTTTCAGTGCATTTCGGGTAAGAAAACTGAGAAAAGCTGTAGAGATGACACTAACAATTGTGGAAAATAATGATATTTTCATACAATGAGTTTGTAGTTAAGTTCCTGGATGACTATATGTTCTGCAGTTTGGCACCAATTCACTGCAAGATATTTCAAACTTTTGAAGACCTTGGTTCAGGGAAGAGACTTTCTTTCAGAAAGAAGTCTTCTGACTTTATATACTGCTTCAGACAAGTCATCTGACTTTAAAACCAGTTGATGTAGTTTGCAGTACAAATGAGAACTGAGATTTAAACCAGGAAACATTCATCAGACTGTGCAGATGTGCAGACAAAAGAAGTATTTGGTGTTCAGGACATAAGAAAATCAAGCTTTTACTTCTTCACAAATTACCTGATTGGCACATAAAATAGGAATAATCATCCTTGCTTACGTCAGAAGGATATTATAAGGAGTTCAGAGATATTCCTCTGCCAAGTCTTGCAGTTTATGTACTATATTGCATCTGGTTTAAGTCTCAGGTCAGAATCAGTCTCTGGTTCAGAATCATCTAAAAGCCAGGAGAATCACCACTTTGCTTTCATGGTGCTTTGAGTCAGTTTCACTTTGTGTCTCCTAAAACTCAGGCTGTGAAAGGAGGCAGAGTTAAAACTCCCTGGAAGTAATAACATAGATGTGCTGGTTGTAAGGCACATATACCAAAATTCTGAAAAATCAGTGGCTTTGTGTCACATGCCATGGTCTAGTTGGAGCAATCACCTCTTGTGCTAAGAACTGAATATATGAAGCATTTTATTACTGGAATTTTTTTCCTGCACGAGCTCATCCTGGCTGTATACTGAAATATTTCTTGCACCTTCTCCTGAAAATGGAGACCTTCAGAAGCGAGACACTGAACTGAGAGAACCCGAGAACAAACCTGGGGAGAAAATCATGCCCCTTTGCCAACCAATCTGATTTCATCTCTCTCATAGCTGTATTTTCTTTATAAGTTATTTAAATGGCAGCACAGCTACAAAATATTACTGCTGAAGCTCTCATTGAGGGGTGAGGGTTAAACTTTCCCTCCCTTAGTCCCTGTAATGTCAGATAGCTCAGCTTGAATTTCAGCTGATGTTTTGATCTAAGTTGGTTGATTTTATACTACAGATTCAGAAAATGTTTCACCAGGGCCAGGAGCAGAGTGGTGGGAGTAGGTGAATGGTGAATGTGTGAGGGCAGAAGGATCTTCAACCTCTCTGAAATCTGGAGGAGATGGCTGTTTCTCCCTTAACCAGGGGAGCTGCAGGGGCAGCCAGCGTGACTGAAGAATTTGATGTTTCCCTCCTTCCTATCACTTTGATATTTGTCCCAACCTCTTTGCCGTGGGGTTACTGTGTCAGGCAGATGTGATGTGCTGGAAAAAGGGGTTCATGAGAGTCCTGCCTCAGGAAAAAATTTTCCAGCAGACTTTAAATATTTGGGTGTGTGGTCAGACCTGTCTCAGTTGTTTACATAGTCAGGTGATGAACAACTTTCTGCATGAATTTAATTCAATTTAAAATCCTTAACTCTTGACTAAAGTACTTGAGTACTCAAGTTCATTTGGCTAATTAAATTCATGTCTGATAGACATATAGAAATCTAAATAAGTGGCAGTAAGCGGTGGAATTTGTAGCATTCATTTTGCGTGTGAAGTGCTAGGAAACCTAAAAATTCTTTCTTGTTTTTCAGGCTGTGAGAGGGAAGATGCCTGTGGCTTTGCAACTGTAACTCCTGCTGGTACCAAAGCACTCTGTGAATTATACAGCACTGCTGAAGCCAACTTCAACTGCACCACCTCTGGATTGGTAAGAATGATCATATCTAAAATTATATGTTTATAATAATGCTGTGTGTTCAATGTAAGTGGACAAGATCACAGAAGAAAGACAGGCTGTTATCTGACCCCTTGGACATTGCTCTTCCCTATGGCAGTAATAAATCCCTGCAAGTTGGTAAAGAAGCTATACCCAGATGTTCCCAAATATGGCATCTGAATACCTCGGTGTTTGGTTGAAACATGCTGAGCACCTGCAGATAGAATATCAGGTTGATTTAGAAAGAAGGTTAGTCTGGATAATCCAAACTAGAAGTAGCCAGGTTGGTAATCAGGTCACTTGAAACAATCACACTTTCTGAGTCCCTTCCTCTAGACCAGGGTTTGAACTGTGACCTGTTTATCACTGTACTATTTTCACATTTACTGCTTTAAAGAGCAATGTGGCATTGAGGAGCTGAGATCTCAGCTTAATAGTGTAAAAATTGTCTACATGAGAAAGAATAAAAAAAAGTCCACATGAAGTTGTGCTGTGATAACCTTTGTGTTGCTCGTTGCTCCCCATTACTTTCTTAATAAAGAAAATGTATTTTAGGAGAGGAAATCCATTAGGTTGTATTTATTTTTCTTGCCTGTTTTCTGTCTCAGGTACAAGGTGTCTTGGGGAACCCTGCTGCCACTAGCATCAGTGGCCTCAGCTGCTTGCTTCATGTCAGGAACCCAGAGGGAGATGCACTGATGGTCTATTTGAAGAGAGGTACCAGAAGGGAATCACTCACCTAAATCTGACTCTGTGTCCAAGCTGGTAGTTATTTTTGTAGAGGATCATGACTAAATGTGGGCAGTATCTTTGTTTAAGAAGATACAATAATTTAAAGAACTCAACATTTAGTGACAGTTCAGAAGCTTCAGCAAATCTTACTTCCGTATCTAGAAATTAGGAATATTGTTGTAAGCCATTTTGATGACTTTTGCCAGCAACTAGTCCCATAAAAACTCAAAATCTATCAAATGTATTTTTCAATTCTGTTCTGACTTCTTTTTACTAAGTAGTTTGTTATTTGAATACATAAGGCATTAGTAAATGACCAGCGTGTACATAATTTAAGTTCAGTTTACTTTTGATGGTGAATTGTTCTAGTAATATACTAGCCAAGAAATAAACTGCTCTCCATGAAGCCCAAAATATTTTAGCTGAACAAATGAATGCATGAGTCATGTTTTATTTACTTATTTATTTCTGGCCTGAGTGGGGCTGAGAGCACCACATCCATCATCCAGTTTTAAGTGTCATGCCAAACTGAAGGCAAGATAACCAAATGCTTCAGGGTTTAAGTGAAAATTCTCTGCTTTTACCATGTTCTTTGTACTTCTATCCAACTCTGTGAGTCACTATTTATTAGTATTAACTAAAATTAAATTTAAGGCTTACCTGAAAATAAATCAAGTCCCCTGAGCTTGTTGTGATTAGTATAATCTTTTTAATATCAGACCTATTCTGGTTTTCTAGATCCAAAATTCTATGAATAATGGCCTCCTAGTTAGCAGAAGCCTTAATTGCAGATACTATTATGCTGGCCAAATTACAAATTTTACTTTTTAAATGAGATAAATTTGTTTCATTTTTATCTGGGAGTTACTAACAGTGTAACTCAGTGCTTGAAGGTGGAATATTACCAGCCTTACTGCATAGAGCAGTTTAGGAGTTCTTTGCTGGCACTACATTATAATCACTCAGGAATAATGGCAACACATAATTTGATGGTCTTATCTTGCTTCTGAAACCCAGAGTCCAGAATAGGACTTCTAAAACTGAGTTTTGACAATAAAACTTTCAACCGACTCCAGTCTGCAGGCAATTGAAAACTTCAGAAATTCAATTCCTTGAGCTCCCTTTGAACTCCTTTCCCTTTCTGTACCCAGAACAGGAATTCAGATCCTCTGGACTCAAGGCCTTTGAGAGGACTGGCTTCCAGAACGTGCTGTCTGGCGTGTCCCGCTCCCTGGTGCTCCCAGCAGCCGGCACATCCCAGACTGATGCTCAGCTGCTCTGCAGGCAGGAGTGCAGCCGGGACTCCTGCTGCGATGGATTCATCCTGAGCCAGCTGCTGCTGGGTGCAGGTACTGCCTGTCTGCACAGGAAAGAGCTCTGCAGTAGGAAACCCATGCTAAGTCATTGCTGGGCACAGCGCACCCACCTTTGCATCATCCCTGTGTCTGCATCACTGGCATTTTTTTGGTGGTGTGAAGGTCTGAGTAATGCCCAAGACTTGGTCTGGGTATTAAAGAGTGAAGTAAAGAAAAGACCTGAGGTAAAGACCTGCTCTGGAATAAAATGGACGTTTTGAAGTGATAAACCTGACAGAGTTCCAGCAGTGTCTGGGCAATGCCCTTGGGAACCTGGTGTGGCTCTTGGGGTGTAGAGCCAGGATTGGCTCTACATTGAGCCAATGTGGGTCTCTTTCAACTCAGCCTATTCTCTGTGCATGTGGCATCTCCATCTGGATAATTTTTTTCTGAAAACACCTCTCTCCATACATAGCACAGCTTGTTTGCCAGAAGTTGGTGCCTTTCAGCTGATGCAGGAACTTAGAAGGTGCCTCCAGACAGAGTTCTCGTGGTGCAAACGAAAATTTTTAAGTGCAGGAAAAAAAGGTTGCTAAACAGCATCCTTTATATAAATTTATTATAAATAATATAACAAAAATCTTATATTATTGTACACAGATATGCTGAAATCTCCCAGGTCTGGATGTCTGTCTAGGAGATCAAGTGGTAGTGGGATGGATAGAATCTGGCAGTAGTGGGACTTGGGCACAACCGGATTTTTGCCAACAAGTTCAGTGCTTGTCAGTGCTTATCTTTGCAGTTTACTTTCAAGCTCTCATGGTATTGACTTTCCCCTTAGAGATGTATTTCTTGTAGGAAATGTGAAGTTTTAAATTACATACCTCGAGGATTTAAAGACAAGCTCTATCAACAGCCAAGAATTGGACTTGGTGATTTTTGTGTGTCTCTTCTAACTCAGGATATTCTATGATTTTGTGAAATCCAGGCATATGCTAGTGGCTTCTATGTGACAAGCACTTCTCCAGTTTGGAGTGGAAACTGATCTTAGATTTAAGAAAATCTGTGAAAATCTGTCACAAATAATCTGGGAAAGTTGTCAAGAAAATATTTCCAGAAAACTATTTTCTGGTTTTTTTGGTTTTTTGGTGTGGGGTTTTTTTATTTGGTTGGGTTTTTTATTGTTTTTTTTTTTTTTGTTTTTCTAATATTTAATTTTTTTACAAGATTCTAGATGCTCTCATGAAGTTCATTTCTCTTTAAACTTACCATAAAATATTTTGTTCTCTCTACCTGAGAGTGTAGAATGTGAATATCTCTTTCTTTGGAGTGACTATTGGATCAGTTTTACAGCTAAATTACAGTAAAAATATATAAAAGTGCTTTTTTTTTTTTGTTCAGAACCTGAGATTCTAAGACCATCAAAGGATTGGATGTGTCTCTGTGGTGCTGTGAAGTGCTGAGAACATTGTTGGGCATTATCATATAATAGCAATATTTTATTAGGTGATAATAGTATGTGCCTGAAATCTCTGAAAAATGGGCTATAAATGTTTAGTTTGGGTATGAGTAGCTAGCCTTGGCACTCAAATTTGAACATATGATTCTCATTTGCTTATTTGTGGGTTTTGGTTTTTTTTTTTTTGTTGTGTTGGGGTTTTTTTGGGTTTTTTGTTTTTTGTTTTTGGTAGCAATACTGAAGGGTATCTCTCCCAGTGACACAGGTTCAGTTGGCCTTTAGAGAAGGTACTGGAGGGCCTGGGAGGTGCAAAGCATTAGTGCAGTGATGCAGCTGTGTCTTTTCCTGCCCCTAGGTACCATTCTGTGCAGTTTGCTGAGCTCCCCAGACGTGCTGACCTGCAATGCCAAAGGCTGGAGTCCAGCACCAACCTCAGCCACGGGAGGGATGTGTAGCAGTGTGAGCTATGACGAGAAGGAGAAGAGGTTCTCCTTCACCCTGGGAGGACAAGTGTTCAGTGGAAGTATGTCAGGGAATTACCTCAATTTACATTTGTTCTCTTTAACTGATGTACAGACTCTGTCTTATTCACCAGCCTGCTCTTGCACTCCAATGCCTTTTTCAAGGCAAATAAGGTAAATCCATATCACAGGAGAATAAGAATTTTCTGACTGGATGCATTGCTAGATAGATGGACCGCTCACATTTTCCCACATGAACATTAATGAAAGTTGAGACTGTGAATATGTCATTCTGTAATATTTGCAGCCTTTAATTCAGGCAAATCCAAGCCAATAATCTGAAAGAAAGGTGAAGTCTGGAGCAAAGATAAAAAGGGAGATGCCCAGACCTACATGGTAAAAGCAATGCTAGGAAATTGAGTAAAGTTTGACACCCTTGACCCAGACTAGCCTCATGACACCTGAGACTTTATTCCTTAAACTTCTATATTGTAATGAAGGTGGTGCATAGTTTAGTGATGTGTTTTCTATGCAATTTCTGAGCATTTAAAAAATATGGTCGATGTAAAAAGCTATTGTAACTCTTTTTTTTCTTTATTAGCTTCTCAGTTGATGGAAGAAGCAGAAAGAAATTTCACTACCTTTCAGGAAATTTACCTTTGGAGAGGTAAGTTATCTTACAAAATTTCCTACAAAAACTTATGATGAACTGTAGGGTGTGGCAGATATCTATTCTGTAATGGAAATTTCACTGTCACTACATTTCATGCTATCCAAATTAAGAAACAACTCAGAAGCCTATTTTGGCAGGAATGTGTAATCAGGAATAATTCTTCTACTGCCAGTTTCATGAAATTTGGGTAAATTCTTGTGTCTGAGAACATAATTTATAACTTTCAATACCCTTGAAAATGATATCATGAATACACCTGCCTTTGTCTCATCAGTGTCCAAGTACCACAATAACTTTGCATTTCATGCCTAATTACATGGGTCATGTTTATTAGCAGAACACTGTAATTTTTTTTCTTTCTGAGTCTCACCATGCACATGGCAGGACCTGCACAAATGATTTGTAATAATGTTTTATAAGTGCACAAAGCCTTCAGAGTGCTGGTGCTAGTACAGAGGGACTGTGGATATGGTATTAACTTTTGTCATCCAAACAATGCATTTTGGTTTAGGTGTTCCTCAGACCTATACACAGATGGTTGTACTCCTTCTTGATTCAACGTTTGGAGGAACTACCAAAGGAATTTTCCTAAGTGGTGCACTTTATATATTTGTTCAGTTTTGGGAACTGAGGATTATCTTGTCTTGTGAAAGAAAGATAAAGGGAATTACTCTGCTCTTTGATTCCTGTTTCATTCCAGACTCTGATATGGTCACCCGGATGAAAACCTCTTTGTGTGAGGCTGCTGCTTTGAAGACAAAGGATGATCTCAAGTTATCAGGTATTAGAGCAATATCAGACAGAACAGGCAACAGAATAGAGCAGAGAGGGGGTGCAGAATTTAACCAGAAAATGTTATATATTGTTATATACATGTTCATTATGGTAAAGGTATTGTAAAGGCCAGAGGATTTCTCTGAAGTAGGATGTCTGATACAGGTTTTGAGAAAGATGTTCAAAATGTAGGCCTGGCTTTATGATTCTTACCTTGCCAGACCAGGCTGGAAAATGACGTGTAAAAATGTTCAATGTGAAATTTGTTCTTTCAGACTTATTGAGCTGTTGAGGCACAAATATTATTTGGCTGAGAAAAGAAATTCACATAAACCTAGGAATTAAATCCTTGGCCTGCGTACTTGGGCATCTTTACTGCTACTGACAGTATGATTATAAATATGGGCTGTAGAGAAACTCAGGATGAAACTGCATTCAAAAGTGTTTCTTGCATGCATGATGACAGTGAGGGCCTGGGAGTTTCTCTTAGCTGCTTTGTTATTCCAGGGTTTGCTCTTTGTTATATGAAGCCATGTATAGGTCCAAAATAATTTGTAAGAAGATACTGCAGGCCTTCAGCATCATAATACTAAGAGAAAGTGAGCAGTGAGAGCCACTTCATTCATTTTTAATGAATTACAGTCTTTGCTGAGCAGTCTTGATAAATGTCGGGGTACCTGATTTAATATGTGCAAAATCCTAAAAGGAAGTGAATTGCTAATTTTGCTTATGGAATTTGAAAGAAAACTAAACTAATTAGAAACCCTAAAAATTCCCATTTACCTGGCAGAGGTCCTATATATTTAGGGGTATTTTAAACTCTAGACTTCAAAAGAGAGTGGAAAAAAAAAAACAAAAAGCACTTACTATGGTGGTTGAAATTATGTTGCGTTTACCTGCCAAGGCATGAGTGCAGCCCTCAGGGTTCTTCCTTTACCTTACTGGGCCTGATGATATCATTAAAACCTGCAGTTATTCAAGGAATGCAGCTTTTACCTCCATCCCTAAATCTCAGTCTTTACACCAGCTGTTTAAGAGAAACTGAAGGTTGAAGTTACAACTTGAAAGGTGACAGGAATTATAGGTTACCTTTTTTAGGAAGGCATGAATACATCTGGGAAAATGTCTACAGAGCTATTATCACTTGATAATAATTTTTAAAACAAGGGGTAACCTATCTTTTCTAGTTTCTGATAGAGAATTCAAAGCTAGAGTGCATTTTCAGAATGTCAGGAGGTGCTTCAGCACTGCAACAGGAATCATCAGCATGTCTTTACTTCTCCTTGTTTTCTTTATTGTCTGATTATTTCACTGCATGTAAGATTAAATAACACAATGTCTCACAGTGTTGGAACTGGGATGAGACCTGCTGATGACATTTGATAAATAAGGAAGATTTTATGGAAGAAATTTGTGTGTCCATTTCTTCTTTTACTGGACCCTTATTTAAGGGGATACATTTGGAAAGAAGAAAATAGCTGTGATTGATTGTTTCAGAGGGAGCTCAGGAGATGTAAATAATTATATACAATTTTAAATGTCACAGGCAGGTAAGATAAACAATTATTTAATGTAGTCTTTGGGAGCAAAAATTCAGAGAAATGAGCTTAAATGACTGAAATAAGTATTAAGCTTGTCAAGAAAACTTTTAAGAAGGAGAGGTGTAAAAGCTTCTCGAGGGAATATAAGGGAACTGCTGTATTTTGAATTAACAAAACTACATCAGTTAAAGAATTGCAAACATCTTTTGAATTTTCATGCTTCACTGTTAGGATATTGTGTTTCATGACAGAGTAGAGCAAACTGTCTAAATTCCAGGAGCAGGAACCTTCATCTAGTTTTTGGATACTGGAAATAGTCTGGCAGTGCTATTGTGTGCGATACAGCTCAGTAAGGAAGCACTGCCTACAGGAGAGTCACTGTGCATGAACAATTCTATTGTTAAAGGCAGGCTTTGGTATATTCTAGCCCTACAAAATTATTGCAGCTGTTTTACTGTGAAAGGCAGAATCTTATATATAAACACATTGAATTAATTTCAGGTCATGATTAAATTTTTTTTTTTTTTTTGTGGGATTCTTTTGTTTGCTTATATCTCAGATTCCATAAAGGATCTTTTCTACCTAATGGACAACAGCCAGATACAAAGTGACCAGAACTATTCTCTCCCTTACCAGCAGTTTTGGGTCTTCAGACAGAAGTACTCAGATGAGGAAGCCCTGCTTTGGTGTCTCACACGTAAGACATCATGGAGACTGTTATTCTGTAGGGAGTAATAACTAACTAAAATATTTTAATAGGTTTTATAATAATGATGAGCATAAACTTTAGGCTTTGAGACTTTTTTTGTCACCAACTCCTAAAATTTTCATGGAAATTGCCAATGAGGCCACCTGTTTCTTCCTTACAATCTTTGCCTGCCATTGCAGAAAGATTGTCCATAATTCACCATCAGGGTGCCCTTGTTATGGGCAAAAGAAGTCAAAGGTACAGCTTGGGCAGTGCACTGCTGTTCTTGAAGTGCACCACTACAAATGGATAGATGGCAATAGTGGTAAAAGAAGGTAAAATGCAGATAATTTGGGTTAGTGATAAATTACACCTTAATGTAGAAAATAGAGAAGAGTTTCTAGCTCTACCAGGAAGTCAGAATAAGGAGTACTAAACAGTGCCCAGAGATCCCTGTAAGAGCTCAGTAGAGCTATTCCTGTTTAAAATCAAATGTTTACAAAATATTTGTTTTAAAAAAAAAGGTTATATGTTTACAGGTGCTATTGCCATAGTAATTAGGACTTGGGTTTGACAGCTTTGATTCTTTTTTGAATGTGTGCTCTTACCCTGGTACAAACTTAAGAACAAATTGCTACAAGCAAACGTCTTGAACAGTTGATTCTAGGAAAGCTGTGTTTAATTTTGTGTGAAACTTTAATGCTGCAGAAATATTTTTTGTAAAGGTTCTGAAGATGTTGTAGAGATTATTGTCCTTTTTATTTGTTAGAGACCATAACTGATGCAGAGTTCTCTTATGATTCCACAATTTGTATGTCAGTTTTAATAAAAAAGAAAGCAATCTTTATGAATTAAAATATTAAATAGAGACCAATACTCTGGAGTAATGCTTGTCACAGCTGAGGAATTTATTTTCCTAATTAGCTGTGCTGTAACTCCTTTACTGTGCTCTCCAGGTAAACCTGTTCTTCACTGCCACTAGAGCCAGAATATGTCCCCCTTTCTCTTGCACTTTTAATTAATTTAATTAATTAATTTGCATGATTAGTAGGATAATATTGAAATTCTCACTTTTAGTTTTTTTACTGATGGATAGCTTTGTTCTGAAACCATGAAGAGGAGCAGAGAGGGAAGGGAACTTTTGTGTATAACTGTTTATGACTTTGCTTCCTAGGCTGTGCCCAAGAGGAAGAGTTTTGTCGAATGGCAGATCTACAAAATGCCACAGACAAATACTCTGTGTGTACCCTCTACCCAGAGGCACAGATTTGTGACAACAGCATCGACCAAATACCAGGAAACTGTGCAACTGTGCTACCCTGGCAACCACAGACACTGTACCACAAAATAGGCAAGTCTTGGCATTTGGATGTATGATGTCTTCTTTAACCCTGATAATGCATGCCAGTGTTTTGGGTCTTTATTGTGAGAAAAAAGCCTGCATGTATAAATGAGTCTTGGGGTGTGATGGTGCAAGGGCAGGTCAGGCTGTCCAGGGCATGGCTTTCCATTTTCAGTTTAGAATGGAAAGATATTAACCATGAATTTCACCTGTACACCTCAGCCATTCCCAAGTCAGATAGGCCAAGTGGATCTCAATTTTGTGTATCAGTTTTTAGGCCTTTTAATAATATGGGTGGAATAGGAACATCATTGCAATGTCAGTGGAATGTCACAATCTACCTTTAAAATTTCTATGGAAGCTAAATAATGCAAAAATTGAAAGCATTGAGTGTAATTTTAAAAATTACTTTTTAGCAAATGCAGAGCTATAGACATGAATTTTAACCTTTGCTCTTTGAGTACTTGGGAAGTTCAAAATTTTTTTCATAGGGCACATGTAAGGAAGCTAGACAAACAAGCCTGTTTTCACTGTACAGGAACATGTAATTTTGCTGTGACAAATGTAAAGGTCCACTGAGCTGAGCTATTCAGGCATGTCATTTGGGGGAGCCCAAAGGGCAGCATGGGCTGAATAATCCATGAGCACACTGGAGTCTTCCAATCTGGGGCTGTATCCCAGTTTGAGGCCTTGTGGGAGATGTAGCATCAATACAGGACTCAGAAACAAAAGGCCTGGCTGGAAGTCTTTCCTTGGTATATAATTTGCTAAGCTTTTCAGAGTGAAAATTCACTTGGTGAATTTTTGTTCATCTTCAGGCTTAACAATCAAAATTTTTCTATGATAGCATAAAACTATATTTTAATTGACCAGAGCTGAGCATAAAAGTATAGAACTGGACCCCTACCATTTGATTACTTGACCAGTATTTGTATACGACAAAGTTGAACTGATTTTTCCAATTTTGTTTTTGTTTTTCCTTCCAGTCACTCTTAAAAGTTCTGTGAAGAGCTTCTACACACGTGTACCATTCCAGAAAGTAACAGAAATCTCAGTGAGGAATAAGACTGACATGAGCAGAAAAGCAGTTTCAGATGGGTAGGATATGAATGTTCCTTTGCTCTTCCTGGAATTTTAACCATGTCTGGAATTCTAAGGCTGTGTTATGCAGAGAAAGGAAATCAGAAGTATTGATCCAAGAATTGCATTGTTTGAGAGTATTTAATGAAGAAAATATAACATATGGTTTAAAGGAGATTAATATTTGAGTTATAAAGAATAATCTGTATAATTATTAATTATAGACATGAAAATTGTTACTTATAGTGCTAGTGTGGCCAGTTAAATCTCTTAGCAATGATACACCAAATCAATTTAGACTGATATTTTTGGGGCAGATATCAAAATAATCATCTAAATTAATAGATGTAATCTGCATACTAACCAAGCATAATTTCATCCACATATGGAAAGTGTATGGAAGTGTATATGTATAGTGGCTCTTCAGCCTTATTGTGAAAGGCATCTCTACAGGTTCTCAGTGTCTAATATGTCTAATGATACCATGGAAAATATTTTTCCTTTCCTAGGTTTTTTGAGTGTGAGCGTTGGTGTGATGTTGACCCCTGTTGCACAGGATTTGGCTTTTTTAATGACTCTCAGCTATCAGGTATTTTCACCTTGTTTTTATTTTTAAAATAACTTCATTCTTTCTTCATTATCCAAATTTTACCCTGTTTTTGCTCTGAAGTGCAGTTTAAAAGCCCTTTCAGATCTCACATGCCTCTCTTCAGCACCTTTTCATTTCTAGGAGTTCAGCCCAATGACACATTCCACATTTCAGAAATTATTAAGAAAACTTCATGAGAATGAGTCCATAAGAGGCTGCAGTTCCAACAGTATAAAATTAAAACTGATAAAACGCAATTTTTTTTCTCATTCATCAATCTCTCTTCAAAAGGGTTGCTTGACTTCTTTTAGCAATTTTCCCCCTTTTATGTTGGTTCATTTTTTTAAGCCTAAAGGACTCTGAAACCTAAATATTACCAAAATTAGGTGCATGCAAGCACATAATGCCTATGGATACTCTGGGATAGCTTAGATCCTTTTGGATTTCTTGGTTGTCTGACCTTCTCTGCTCCCAAATTTTAGTCTTCTGCTTGAGGAAGAAAGTCCTCAGCTGATATTTTAAATTGGATACCACCCAGCTCAAAGTCAATGAAACAGATTTTAGTATGTTATTACAAATTCAGATTTAGGCCGCTGAAATGTGTAATTTATTTTTGGTGGAGTCAGGTGCTAATAAACTCTCCCTGAAATCATTAGGATGTGCTGGTTTTATAATGCATTTTTGAATTTGAAACACTTCAGAAATACATATTTTTTAATTCATTTTTTTTTTGTTGAGCAGAAAAAATTTTTACTTGATCAAAAATGAGTAACTTAGAAAATTAATCCAGTGTAGTTTAGATAAGAATTAATGTGCAAATAAAAAATAGTTGACAGTTTTCATACCTACTTATGAAATATGAAAACCTCATATGAAATTTGAAATCTTAACTGAATATGACTTTGAATTTCTTTAAATACTTGTAAAATAAATGAAAATTTTTAAGACAACCAACATGCAAAATGGACACATATTTAGTTTATCTGATAATTATTTAATATCTGTGACATTTCAGACATCCAGTCTTGGCACTCGTATAGTCAAGAGAACTCTCAGTAGTGGTTTTACCATGAGCTGAAATCTTCAATGAAACTGTGTTTCAAACCCTCCATATTTTTCAGGAACAAAATTTTTTCTATTAGGGCTTTGAAAGAATCTTGAAGTAAGTAGGGAATGTGTTTCAACATATATGCAGATTTTCAATTAGATTAACATGAAAGGGCCTTTTGCTCAAAGAGTCCTGTCCTATGCTCAGTGAAATTCTCTTTGACTTTGGATTATAATGGATTTTAATGCTGGTACCCACCTTCCCTCCCAATTAATTCAGTGGGATTTTTCTGCACTAGTTTCAATCACTTGGCTCATTTTGGGTAATTCCTTCCTTTGATTTGTAAATCAGTTGAATTTCATTTAACACTTAGTAGAACCACGCTGTGTTCTTCTTTCTTAAAACACTATCTGTAAAAGGAAAATTTTCCTCCTTACTTCTATAACCATGTGCATCCTTGGCAGGTGGAAAGATTGTGTGTGTGACTCTGAACAGCCTCGGAATCCAGATGTGTGCTGAGGAAACAAGAAGTTCTTGGCACATTTCAAATTGCAGTTCACCAGATGCTGAAGTCAAAACACACCCATTTGGCTGGTATCAAAAGCCTGGTAAGTGATGCAGGACACAAAACTTTTCTAATGGGTTTCTGCAACATTCTGAAGTTTATTATTTAGCTTCAGTGTATAAAAATTCCAGCTTTCAGGACCATTTGCAAGGATCACAAATACACAAGGCAAACAAGTATGTGCAAAGGAAAGAAAGGTACAATTTAATATCTATTTTAATAGAAAGG
>VWZN01000350.1:66973-77603 GCA_013396955.1 Regulus satrapa | reverse complement strand
ACCACAACAAAACTGAGTATATCCTCCACACATCACCAGACCATATGGGCTGCTACCTGCAAAAAAGTAACAAGTAAGTAAAAACATTAGAAGAAACTACATAAAATATTTCATGTTTCCCCATGAAAATATTTCTGCAGGTCAAGCAGCCTAAGCAGCCTATAGGCAAAGCAGGTTGAAGCTATTCTAGCACCAGGTAACAATTTTCAAATTTGAAGGCATCCATAAAGCTGCTCATGTTCACTCATGTTCATGCACACTTATTACAGCTACTTCAAGCTGATCTGGAAATCTGAAAGACTATGGGGTTTGAATGAAAAAAGTGCTATATCCCTACTAACTGTGCTAATTCAGCAAAATGGCAAAGCTGAGATGAATCATCATGCAGATCGGTGAGATGAATTAAAATACTGCTGCAAAATGAATACATATTTTACATCTATTCATAAAGCAAAGAGACTAAAAATCTGAACCTTATGTCTGCTAAACTTTAAAATGCACTCCAGAGCAAGAATTCTAATATTAAAACTGTAAAAATAAACTCCAAAATAAACTCCCAAACTAGTATAAAGTACAGTCACAACCATTTGCAACAGAATTTGCTATCATTCATATCACATTATTATAACATGCAGAGAGCGCACATTTCCTAATAGAGTCATTAGTTATGTTTACGTTCCAGTACAAGACACATGCACAGCATGCTTCATTAAAAAGAAGCATGTAAGAAATGAGGCACACTGTTTGCATCAGAATGCTAGCTGCAGAGGACCTTAAAAATATCTACAATTGCACTTGCAGCTTGATGTTCAATTTTCAATCCCCTATAAACCAAAACACCTAAATATTAACATGAAGTTGGCCACCATTCTGAAATCCATTGATCTCCTTCTCTTACAAGAGTATAAATGTGGTAGAAGCTACACAAATACATTCAAGTGTTGTCCCAAAACAGACTACTAAATGCAATCAGCAAGCTCCAAAGAAGTTCTGCAGCTTTCAAAACATGCAAAAAACTGATAAACACCTTCACCCTTCTAAATGTCAGAGAGCATCCAGGCACAACTCCAGAGACAAGACATCCTTGTTGAAGATACTGCTCCAGAAAACAATTCAGAGGAGCTTAACCTGTCTTTTTCCTGAAGCTGACCCACAGAATTCCTTCTTCAGTAACAGTACAAAGAGATAAACCTTCCTCCTTTCCTTCCTGGAAACTTATTTTGTCTAAACAAGCTCTGCTTCAGTAGGGAAATATGCCGAGAAGATTCACAATAAACATCTTCCATTGCTGCAAATAGTTGGTCCAAAAGTCATGAATGACCAGAAATCACTGTGGTTACATGCTAGCATTTCAAAGGCTGTGCTTGCATACTCAGGTGCTGAGCAGGCTGGAAACAATGAGGCTGCATACATCTGCTCTCAGGTGACACCAAACTCCTTAGTCTGCTATTCCCATCTGCTATATGTCTCACTGAATAATCAAAACAGTTCAACAGAGGAGGAAGAGAGAAGAGTACCCAAACATTTTTAAAGGTAAGAAAAAAATTAAAGTAAGAACAGTTAAGGAGTCAGTTTACAATTTTTCTGATCAAAATTATGGCAAACTCCTTATTTTGTTTCCAGGAAATGTAATTAAAATGTGGTGAGATTTGATGTAGATGAGTTGTCATTTACCTGAGGACTCAGTACTTCAGTAAGCCCAAGGACAAGAAGCCTAAGGACATCTGTTGATCGTATTTCCTGGTAAGTTTATACTATGCATTAGGAAAAAAAAAAAAAAAGAAAAAAAAAAAAAAAAAAAAAAAAAAAAAAAAAAAAAAGGTGGAGTTCTCCAAAATATATGGAGAAACATTTCCTTTCTAACAAGTGACTTATTTTCTATGTCTGAAATGTCTTCAGTTCATAATTTATTTTAGAGATTAGACATTTCTAAAAGTTCAAATGAGTCCCAGTTGTCATGTTATGCCAATGTAGTGACATTGTTATGTGCAATATATCATCAAACTGACAATTTTGCAGTGCAAAGGGGAATAAAAGATAATGGATTACAATGAAGGACCTTGAAAAGGTAGGTTTCAGAGTTTAATGATTTCAGTTTAGAAAGAAATCCTTTCTCAGGGTTGTTCATCTTGTTATTCTATTTTCTCCTTCATTTGGGCTTAAAATTTTAGTAACTATCTAATCATTACCAAATGTTTCCAACAGCTGTATTTTTAATAGTGGCCTTGCTTCAAAGCATTCTATATTGCTGCCAATAGCTTGGCAAAGTCTCTGAAAATTACAGACATTAAAAACGGTCATTCCAATATATAATGTTCTGGCCATTGTCCATTTGTTTAATACTAAATGAACAAAATCCAATAAATGATTTTTCCTCAGGCTCAAGACATTCTTTCTTCCTTAGAATTTATGTGAAACAATTACATAGGATAAAAAAAAAAAAAAAGAAAGTAAAATACATTTTACCGATTGTGGCACATATCCAAAATCATAACAGAGTGTTGGAAATGTATAAACTTTCTAAACAACTTGTTATAATGTCTTTCCTTTCATGTGATTATTTACATATGCAGGCACATATTTTTTTTAAAAAGTAGAACTGCTACAAAATAAAGGGAAGACATAGAGTGCAGAATAACCCATAGCCTTGTATCAGCTTCCAGCTGCAATTAGAGCCGGACCTTGTACTAGGTTTTCCAACATATCAAGTGCATATTCTAGCAATTTTGAGTTAGTTGCTCAATTTTCCAATCTGAAAATGCTAGTGTGAAATGCTCATAAAGGAGAAGTCGGTTCTTATTTTTAAACATGTCTTCATAATTTTGTATATTGGGAAAAGCACCTGGGGGCTAACTGAGCCATCTCTGAAAGCACTGAATCATCCGTAGAGTAGTGTTACTGGTAGAGCAACAGTCAGTTTAAGAAAATTATGCTCACTCAGTGTAGCTAAGGACATGAGACAGAGAATACATCCAAAATTCTTCCCTTTATCATAATTCCATGCAATTCAAAGTAATTGTTCCTCAGAGATTAGTATTGGGACCAATGCTGTTTAATATCTTTTTCAGCAACACAGAGAGTGGGATTGAGTGCAAGTTTGCTGATGACACCAAGGAGTGTGGTCTGGTTGACATGCTGGAAGGAAGGGAGGCCATCCAGATGGACCTTGACAGGCTTCAGAGGTGGGCCCATGTGAACTCCATGAGGTTGAACAAGGCAAAGTGCAATATCAAGCTCAAATACAGTCTGGGCAGAGAAGGGATTGAGACAAGCCCAGAGAAGATGGGCTTGAGGGTTTTGGTTAATGAGAGGCTTACTATGAGCTGGCAATGTATTTTCAGTCCAGAGAGCCAATTGTGTCCCAGGCTACATCAAAAATAGAATGGCTAGAAGGGAGATGTTTTACACCTCCTCATCTCTCCTGAGATCTCACCTGGAGTGCTGCATCAAGCTCTGGGCTCCCCAACATAAGAAAGATATGAACCTGATTATGTAAGATCAAAGGAAAGCCAAAAGATAATCAGAGGGCCAGAACCCCTCATCTATGAGAACAGGCTGAGAGAATTGTGGTTGTTCAGCCTGGAGAAGAGCAGGATCCAAGGAGACTTTCTACCACCTTCCACTACCTTAAGGGGATCTACAAGCAGGCTTGAGAGACCTGTCACAAGGACATAGAGAGACAAGAAAAGGAGCAATGTTTTAAAACTAAAAGACGGTAGATTTTGATAGATACTAGGAAGAAATATTTTACTGTGAGGGTACTGGAATAGATTCCCCAGAGAAGCTGTGAATGCCCCTTTCCTGAAAGTGTTCAAGACCATGTTGGATAGGGATTTGAGACACCTGGTATAGTGGAAACTCTTCCTGCCCCTGGCAGAGGGGTTGGAAGGAGATGATCTTTAAAATCTTCCAAGCCAAAGTGTTCTATGATTCCATGATCAAAGATTTTGCATGTCCAGACTCTAATGGCTGCAAAAAGCCTGAAAAACTAAATACAACTCTGAAATACCACTTGTATTGTGTGGGTGACAAGATTTTTAGCAACATGAGGGCTACGGGGATGGCTGCTTTAGCAGGAGATCAGGAGTCTTGTCCCAAATTCAGATGGTTTCAGCCTTCTCCACAATGGACCCACAAAATGACAAAGAGGATGTTGTTGGCCATATGTGCATTTCCTCTGGTATAGCATATTTAAAAAGAGAGAAGAAAGGAGAGAGTGTGAGAAACAATCGTTCAAGCAACAAGGTTGTACAAGGAGGGTTAGGATGTGCTCTGGGTGACATACATGACATTCCAGATCTTCCCTTGGGACCCTTGCTGGAGCAATTTATTTCACTGCAGCCCAAGTACATACTTGATCACATTGGGATAAATATCCATTTTGCATCCCTCAAAGAATATTCCACTCTGGAATGTTGTTGTTTATTTCCTATTAAGAGTATGATATAAAAGAACACATTTTGTGTGTATATTTTCAGATTCCCAGACTTACTATTTATTAGTCATTATGCATCACAATGCTCAAAATTGCCTTCTAAGGCAAGATAAATTATGTTTTGTAGTTAAATTATTGTACTTTCTTGAGTTCTGAATGCCTCAGATTTATTATTTTAAGTGCACAGGTATAGGAAGATTTACTTGCTATCAAATATCAATTCAAAAATTTATATATTAAGAAATTAGAGGATTGGACTCAAAGCGAAAGGAAAATATAGCACTACTATGATATGTCTTTTTTGAAGACTTTCCCTTAGATTTTTAACACTTTTTTTTTGTTTAGCTAATTAATAAATAATTTCTGTATGTAGATACAAAAATGCGAACAGGTATAGATACAGAGGATAAATGTTTAAGTGTCTCTATGTATTAAAAATATGCACATGTATCTAGGCCTTGAGACAGCATGCTTTGCATCTGAATTTCAGATTACAGGAAACACTTTTGATTATTTGCATGAAGAAAGCTATATTTGGCAGTACATTTTAACTTCTTATAGTTAAGTGAGGCTTAGGTGAGAGATTATTCTGACTGCTAAGATGCCATTGGAGAATGCTAGTTCTCTGACAATAAAGACATTGACTCTTGATTTGCAGTGCCACATCATTCACTCTTGTCACTTCTTAGCTAATGGAGCGTACTACAGAACTCAGGACTATTCCCTGAGTCAGACTGTTTCAACCATCTCAGCCCAGCTCTGTTAATTCCAGTCATTAGACAACACTAATTCTATTTGATCCAAACAACCAGAACTTATTCAAACTCAGAAGATGATTGCTTTATTGTCATACAGGTGTCTTCTCTCCCTTTTAGTATGCTGAATAGCTCCACCAAAGGAACTTAACCAATAGCTACCCACTTGATTTTAACAACAACTAATGCACTTCTTGAAGAAAAAGAATATTAGAATCTTTTCCAATCTTCCACTGCCATTTCACCACTACAATGGAAGTATTATAAGGCAACAAAACTGTGTAGAAAACGTTAACTCCTTAGCAGTTAGGTACCACTTATTTTAAGCCTATGGAACCACAAAAATATATATATATATACACTTGCCAAGGACTCAATATATCTTACTAAGAATGTGTTTTAAAGGGTATGATTGCACATCACTTTATCATAAGTGGAAAAAAAAATAAGAAAGAAGCTGGTTTTCCATTTCTCAAAGTTTTGGTTTAGCACAATACTATTTCCACAGAAAGAAAAATATGACCACCTGTTTTTTATTGTCAAATCAATAAATTATGCCAAAGATTGGCACATTCACAGAAGTGTGTGATTTCTTCTTCTTCTTTTTTTTGCTTTATTTTGGCAGACATGCACACTTGTTTATCTCCTGAGGTGAAAATTTGGTCAGGACAGAAGGAATGTGATTAGGGTAAGACAAAAAGGGAGAAAATAACTGAAGAGAAAGAAATAAAAGCCCTATGTAAACATAGAAAAAAACAAAACAAAACAAAAAAAAAACAAATGGGGAAAATGGAGGAATGATGTAAAGAGCCTGAAGGAGACAAAGGTGCCAAAATGAGTCAAGCAACAAATCAACGGAAAGGAATAAATGCCCAGATTAAAAACTCTGAAAGTCACCTTATGTTGATGAAACACATCTCCATTATAGCTACCATACTCGGCTCATATCAGTTGAATTTCCATGTATTGCAATTGTGGTTTTGTTTGGGGTTTGTTTATTTTTTCCCCTCCTCTGATATAATGGTTTGAGAGTTCTTTTTCTCTTTTTTCCACCATGATAAAAATGACAGAGTAACAGTTGTGGTGTTTTTGACATTTCATACAGAAGGAAGCAAATTGATCTTTAAAGCTATGCAACAATATTGGTTCAGTCCCATGCTCAGTAACAACTCAATCACAATCACAGCCCTATTTTCCTCAAAACTCTTTAGTGATTTCCCACTATTGCTTGTCTGATGACACCGGACACAGCAATATCTTCAGTACTGCAGCTGCTTGTGACAAACTGATTTTTGGCTATAAACACTCCCTTTCTTGTTAATGATTTTAAGAAATTTTTTTTTGCATATACATATGGTCATACGAGTGCAACAGTTCCATTCAACCTGTTTTGTACATAGAATTTCAATATAATGTACTCAGAGAGGCCTAGCCCTGAGAGTACCTACAACATTCCTGCTGTTACATATCCCACTATATCTGGTCCTGTTTAGCAATAGCCTACCCTGGAATAAAACTAAATGGTTCTGTTCTAAATAAAATGTTCATTAATGAAAAGATGTCTCTGAAGTCATGATGAAAATTTGATAAATAAGCAATACACCAAAAAACACAAGCAAACTACTTAGTTGTTTAATGAATAAAAATAAAATCTATTTAATTAAATTGATAGTATTTTCCCACTGCACTAAATTGTGTAGTAACTAGGAGATTTTATTTTAATATAATATTCTAAAATAACTATAGAGTTCTGATTAAAACCAAACAGGGACCAAATTATAAATGCATTAATAATAATGCTTTCTTTATAAAGTCATATAGCATTTTTTTTAGTTCCCTAAGGTTGTCCCAGAATCCTTCAGAACTCCCTAGTTATCCAATGATGTGTAGAGATGATACATTCTGTGCATTTTTTTTTTTTTTTTTTTAGCTAATTAGTACTTGCTAAAAATGGTATGAATGAAACAAAGAATTACAATTTAGGAAAATAGTATTCATTAAATTGGTTGCAAAAGGGGAGGATACCAGGGTGGAAACAATCTTAGGATATGTTTTCTGTCATTTCTTCAGCCATTCAATACATATTTTCTGCATCACTGAAAATAGATAACACCTTTTCACAGATACATGTTATTTTCCTGTTCTCTCTCAAGCTTGTAGTTTACTTTTGCAGGAAGACAGCATGACTGATCAACTGTTTTCCATGCATGGTATTTGGTTACTGATATTTTCTCCACTGAGAAGGAAAACAAAGTAAGATTGGCTTGGTTTATCAACTCTGTACTGACTATTCTTTGCCGACTAATATCATTACCAGGGAATAAAAGGTAAATTCAGGGAATGAAAAGTACCACCCAAATATGTGAGGTCCTGAAAACTCTAATTCCTTCCCTTGGCTCCTAAGACAGAAAGAGTGCCAAAAAGAGCAAAGCAAGGTCAGCAATTAAATGAAGCATCCATGCAGGCTCATGAGAGGTAGCATAGTATAAGGGACAGTTGCAGTCTCACCAATTAAAGATACCTTGAGGTCATACTTACTAAACCATACAAAATGGGCTAAAACACTAATGACTCAAATCAGCATATGCAAACTTAGATTTTAAAATGGTTGTCTTTACTGCTGTGACAGCTGCTTTATAGACTATTGCACTGTTAAATGGATCAGTATTCCTTTGATGCTGTGAAAAACCTGACATACACTCATAATTGGAGACTGACTAGGAAGACATTAAATACAGAACTCATTTAGGTAACTGCTCTCTTTCTTTAAGGACTTAACTCTGAGCTGGTTCACTTCCAGTCTGATCAGGGAACATAAATACCTGTTACTTTTCTGTGTGAGTTATTCCCTGCTATGGGCATAAAAGAGAATGGAGAATATAGATGCAGCAAATCTCCACAACATAAACAATCAGAAAACAGTCAAATGCATAAAGAAAAGGGAATAGGAAGAGGAAATCTTTTTAATCAAAGGGAAAATCCTTTGTAAGACCAGTCATTTTGTCAAAGAAACAAACTCAATGTGGTGATGCAGGCAGGGAAAAAAAGAAGTTGTTCTCAGTATTCAAAACTGTTCTCAGTGTTCACTGGCAACATGCAGAAGAAGGAGGCTTAAATTGCTGTCCAGAAGTTTTAGGACAGGTACTGCTCCCTTTAGCTCCTGATAAATAACTAATAGAAGGTGAGCTAACAACATATGGGAATTAAAAGCCATTTTTCTTAAAACAAGGACTGTTGAAAACCCACTGAGTTTTTCAGTCAAGAATATTTATAAAATTATGATAGAAATCTGGTGAATAGAGAGAGGATAAACCTGATATTACATTATTCAAGGTCATAAAAATAAAGGTTGAAGGTGAAGAACTTTAAAAACAAAACTTTTCAAGAATGGACAATATGATAGATGATTCACTTTTTGTTTGTTTGTTTGTTTGTTTCTCTTTGGACCATGTTGCATCACCACAAAACTAATGTTCTCTGCCAACATGTAAAATCTATAAGTACTTCTGGTAAACAAGAATAAAGAGATGGCACCTAAAAACATCTTCTTCTTTGCTGACACCCTCAGCTTGACAGACTGACACCTTTCCTGCAATGAATGCAGCCTAAAACCTTATACAGACCACTGCCTCTGTAGACAGAGGAACTGCATTTTCATATGATCCTCTCCCTCAGTTGCTAAGGCTGAGGGAAGCACATATCTATGGTCTATGTATATGCCCTAAAGTGTTAGAGAGGGTGCTCATAAAGGAGAAAAAAATTACAAAAATAAGAACAAGAAATATATATGAACAAGAAAGTGTAACTATTTCAAAACTGTCTAGTGTCTCAGTTTGGAATACACTGTATAATTCCATATAAAAATATTAATTGAATACAGAAATATGTTGTCCTTTTAATTACTGAAAACTCTTAGAAAAGAAAACTCAGTATTTAAGTACAAAAATGTAAATATTTAAAATAATAGTTATAACAATTATTTGAAGAAAGGAAACCCTACAGTTAAGTTATTCCTGGTTGAACAGGATAATCTAGCAATTTTAACAGGAAAAAAAAAAATATATAATAGGACAGAAAAGCCTAAAGTATTTATCTGTAGTGAAAAATATTTTAGTTGATGAAAATGCTATTTAAAAGGGATATTTTGGTTTGAAACTATTACCTTTTAAATAACTTTATTCAAATATATCTTGATTTAGGCTTGTACAAAACAGCAAGAATTTTTAAGCATTCTGATTTGAATGGTTTGATTTAGGAGGAAACAGTTGCAGTGAATTATTAAAATTTACTGTAAGCACTTGAATAAATTAATATAGATTTGTTTTGATAGCAGCAGTTGAATTTTGGCAGGGACTGTAAGGATATGCTGATTTGCTTCTATAAGAGCTAATGCTGATTCATTTGAGATCTTCACAAGAACTTTTATATAATCTTTTTTGAGCATTACATTTTTTCTTCTCGTGCAGTATAGTTTATTTTAAATATGAATGGATGATGCAATTTCATAAGAACATATTCTATATAAAGTTGAACCTTGAGGTCTTTTTCCTTAATGCATTTTTTGCATTACTGACATAATGTCCATGTTCTGCTAGGTTCCCTGTTTCTGTTAGGACAGAAAGGACAACCGATGGTTGTGATGGTGCATGCCCCTGCATCCTTTCATTGTTCCACACTATGATTTCAGAAATGCTCATTACACCTTCACCTTGACAAGTAGAGCCTGGACTAAATTCCTCTTGGGCTTCTCAGAAGCACTGTCAACTCCCAGGAACTAGTGCTGCCTAATGAGCTCCTGTTTTTTAACAAACAACTTTGGTAACTTACATTTCTTGCCTGAATGACAACCCAAGTGGAACAACATTTTTATTTTGCACTTTCAAAGAGAGGTACCCAAAATGCTGCCAGGATGGAAAATTACTATGGCTGATTCCAGTGTGCTTGCAGCCATATGAACAGCAGTTTTAAGTAATGTGCTCTGAGCTCTCCTGGATACCAGTGGGCTACAACCAGAAACCTCCCTCTGAGTGGGGCCTCTCAGAGATAGTGAACTCTCAAGTTTACTGTACTCAGAGGACTGAACAATGATGATAGGGCCTGAGCTGATACTCCCACTCCATAAGGCTCTACCTTCTGTCCATTGTGAAGATGCAAAAATGTGAGTACTTTACTGAACTTGATGGGAATTTTTCATGGGTGTATATCACATGCATGCTCCTTTAGGTCTATATGTATGTGGCTATAAATGTGCAATAGAAAATGTATTATGAACCTTGCTCTCTTAGATTCTTAAGTAACTGATTCCTAAGTAAGATAGGCCTATAAACGAGTTACTGTTGTGTTTATAATAGATTTTATAAAATCTTTTGTTAAATTATTTATAATAGGCTATACATTTAGTACTTCTTAAGTTGAAGTGCTGTTAAAACCTCTAGGCATA
>VWZN01000350.1:9723-20977 GCA_013396955.1 Regulus satrapa | reverse complement strand
TTTTTTTTAACTATGCTATTTACAATCCAAACACTGTTCTCATATTGTGTTAAGCACTACATAGAGTCTCTACTCTATGAGTCACTACACTACACACTAGATTACACAGAGACACTATGCTATGTCTCTAGCTCAGGGCAGATCACCTGGCAGCCTAGACCTTAGCAATCTTTCTCCTGCACAAAATTCCACTGCAGACAAAGTATATTTCCTGGAGTCATACATTGTAAACTTAAAGTTTACATTTTCTTCTTACAAAATCCTGATTCTTCCATTCTTTATCAATCCTATTTGGCATAGGTTCCTGCCTTCTGTATGTATGTTGCGGCTTAGCTCTCATCTTAAATGCAGAGCTCTTTTCACATTTCTGTACAAAAATTACTGCAACTAACATTCCACCCAGAGGGACTTTCTATTTCTTTCCATGATAAGATGTAATTTTTAACTTTTGGAACTATAACCCAAGCTTCTCTTTGTTTTTTGAATCTTCAGATTGACTGCTATTTTGATAGACTTCTTCTAAACATAAACACGGTTTATACCTGAATTTATTTTGTCTGGATTAGTCACTGATACTAGTTTAAGAAAAATTTATTTCCCTACTCCTTACTGAATACAATGACATAATTTGACAATTCTTGGAACTGGGAAGTGACAACAGTGGAAGGGACCTTTTGTTGCTATGGTGGTGGTAGGTGGTACAGGAGAACTCAAGAACTCTTTGGGTACCATTAACTGGCTTCTGAGCAGAATCTATTGTCTCAAAGGCAACAGATTCTCTTTATTTTGGAACTGGTAACCTAGAAAGAGCCATGGCACTTAATACTCATGCCTCAAGTTACTACAGATCCTAGTGTTAGCTGCCTGTTCCTGTTTTCCTGCCTTTGGTATTGCACTGTAGGTTGCTCTTAAAAGTGAACAGATGCAAAACAGTTACAGCTTTTGAAAATGTGCAAGAGAACAGAACAGCTTTATCTAAGAGGTAGGAATAACAAGAAATTCTAGTCTTCGTAATACTGAAATCAAGTGCATCTTAAGCACAAGAGGTTTTACAATCCTGATCTATAAGGGTGTTGTGCAATTGCATCCACTTAATACCATCTCAGAACCTGGACTAAGCCAATTACTAAAATGGGAAAAATAAGCAAATAGTTGGAACAGTGACAGCATTAGAATAAAAACTCATTCTGCACTACTTTTAATTTAAAATAGAGTTACAGGAAATGTGTCCCAATGGTAATTAATTACATTATGAACAAAACTTTATTTAAATCATAGTTCAGCAGGAAGCTACCCACACACACCAGTCATACCTAATCTAGTGAGTCTTGCAGTTCTTAGAGGTCATTCAGAAATGTTGAATAAATATTTGGAGGAACTGAATACCACTGCAGAATAAACCAGCTCACCAGGAGACAATGCAGGTTCACACTTGCTCTCACTGAGACCAGCCCTGCTGGACATGCTGCTTGATAAGAAGCTCAACATGAACTGCAGCCCAGTTTGCAGCCCAGAAATATATGTTTGCAGCCCAGAAAGCCAGTTGTGTCCTGAGCTCTATAAAAAGCAGCATGGCCAGCATGGTGAGGAAGGGAATTTTCCTCTTCTACTCTGATTTCATTAGACTACAGCTAGAGTGCTGTATCTGGCTCTGGGTTCCCCAGCACAAGAAGGACATGGACCTGTTTGAGATAAATCAGAGGAGGAGCACAATTATGATCAGAGAACTGCAGCACCTCTCCTATGAAGGCAGACTAAGAGAGTTTGGGTTGTTCAGCCTGGAGAAAGACCTAGGAAGGTTTTAGAACAGTTTTCCAGTACCTAAAGGGGGTTACAAGAGAGATGGAGAGGGACTTTTTGCAATATATGTAGTGATAAATCAAGAAGGAATGGGTATAAACTGTCAGAGGAAGGATAAATTAAATGTCAGGAAAAAAAATATTCACTGTGACAATGGTGAGACAATAACAGAGGTTGTCCAGAAAAGCTGTGGATGCCCCATCCCTGGAAGTGTTAAAAGCCAGGTTGGATAGGTCTTTGAACCACCAGGTCTAGCAAAGTTGTCCCTGTCCACAGCAGGGGTTTGGAACTAGATGATCTATAAGGCTCCAACCAAACCATTATATTATTCTATAATTCATTTTTAAATATAAGGTAGATCATAAGATAGTATTCACTATTATGGAAAATCTAGATTCTTCTATCGTAGAAACATAAACTCATAAAATAAACTGAGTTGAAAAGGATCTACAAGGATTGTTGAGCCCAACTCCTGGTCCTACACAGCAATCTACCAAGAATCACACCATCTGCCCAAGAGTGTTGTCCAAACACTTGAACTCTCTCAGGCTGGTGCCTGACACCCCTGGGGAGCCTGTTAGAGTAACCAGACACAACCCTTCATCCTCTGAGTGAAGAGCCTTTTTCTAATATCCAGCCTAAACCTCCTCTGACTCAGCTTCATGCTCATTCTCAGAGTCCTGTGCCTGATCACAAGAATGAAGGGATGGGTGCCTACTCCTTTGTTTGCCCTCATTATGATGTTGAAAACCACAATAAGATATCCCCTGTCTTCTCCAGACTTAACAGACAATAGTGCCCTCAGCCTCTCCTCATATGGGTTCCCATCATGACCTTTTGCCATTCTCATATCCCTCCTTTGGACACTCTCTAATAATTTAATGCCTTTCTTACACTGTGGCACCCAAACCTGCCCCCAGAATTCAAGGTGAGGCTGCCCCAGCTCAGAGCAGAGCAGGACAATCCCGTCCCTTTCCTGGCTGGCCCTGCTGTGCCTGATGCCCCACAGGACATGCTGGGCCCTCCTGGCTTCCAGGGCACTGCTGACTCATGGTCAAATTTCCATCAACTAGCACTTCCAGGTTTATTTCCACAGCACTACTCTCCAGTCTCTCATTCCCCAGTCTATACACACAATCAAGGCTGAACCATTGCATGTGTATAATCTGGCACTTTTGCTTGTAAAACTTCACAGGGCTAGAGATTGCTCATCTCCCTAATTTGTCTATGAAAACTTAAATCCTACTTTTAATCACTCAGGCTTACAGCTTCCTTTTGCTTTCAAAGCAGTTCAGCTTTACAAGCTATTTTTTTTTTCCCAGCCATCCATGGAAAGTCTTCCTATTAATCTTCTTTTAGTTACAGGATTTCCATTAAAACGAAACCCCAACATGTGATACTTGATACCTACCAAGGCTCTCAACATATTTCTCCAAAATTTGTAATTAAAACATTCATAAGGTCTCTAAAAAGTAAATGTAGTAATGCATTCCCTGATATAGATTAAGAAATAGAGTAAAAATACATTTAGGTTAAGTAAAAAATAATCTTTAAGAAAATACCCCACCATGTTTTTTTTTACAGATTGCACTTTTGCTCTTTTAACACTTAAGAACTACCCAAAGTCATCCTTCTTACAGGCTGATATAGCTGAAACCTTCTGTGAATTTAATTTTACTCCAGCATTAGAGTCTAATTTAGTTAATCTTGAGCTGTATTTAATCACTGTCAAAATCCAAGTGAACAAACACCCATTATTCCAGGATTAAGCTAAAGAAAAACAGAAATAGTCTTGTGGCCTGAACATAAAGAGTTCAAGTTTACTCACCTTAATATTGGGAATAAGCAGCGGCATGTCTGATTATTTCTGCTGCAAGCAGAATATGAATGAGCCAGGAAATCCCTATCGAATTTAAGTCATCTTTGCAACACCTCTGAGGAATAAGAGACTTCATTCACTGTCTAGTTATTATTTTTAAGGTATTAATGACTAAGATACTAGATTTTGTTTCAACAGAAGTCTAGTTAACTCAAATGTATAATATTCAGAAACAGGTTAAGAAATCAGTGCATTACTGAATCAGTACAAGTCATATATACATCCGAGCGTTTAATGAGCTGATAAAGTGTACTGAGGTATTGTCATACCTAAGCATTCATTTCTAGTACATATGATCAAAGGCCATGTTAAATTTTCCTGTGGGTATCTCACCTTACTTAAGCTTGCACATTTTTACAGACTGAAAAATCCCATTCTGTCCTGCTCCCAGAGCCAAATTCAACTCTAAACCTTTCCATCTTATGACTCACATCAAAAGTTCATACAGAATGAGGGTGAAAATCCCACAGCAACCCTAATCAACACCTGCCTTCTATATTTAGGTGAGCTACATCATGATGCTTTCTTGGAGAACTCTTAACCCCTCCTGGCAATACTGGCTAATAATATTGTCATACTGCTCATCATTCAGACTAGCATAAATCAAATAGAAAGTATAGTGTTTTGTCTACTTAAAACAGTACAGCTAGAATAAATTATTCTATTATTGAGTTGTACGCTACATATATAAAGGCTTTCTTCAGAATATTGATTTCCAGAAAACCCAATTCCAATGCACATGTAAAGATTTCAGTGATACAAAACAAATATAATTTCTACTGTTTCATTACATAATTTATGGAAGATCAGTTTTCCAATGAATGCTTTCTATTTTTTCTACCTTCATTTTTAGCATACGTAATTCATATATGTGTCAAAAACCCCACATCTTCGTGACCGAAAGACTTTCTTGATATTCCATGTATTTGTTTTCAAGCATTATGTTACATCCAATATTACATCAAAACATGCAAACATCATGTCAGAAATTTTTTTAATTAATTCCTTCAATTTGTACAATTTTTGTAACTTTTAATAGTCAAGTTACAAAGAAGAAAACCTTTGCTTTCAAACTGTGTTTTGGCCACACTATTCAGGTAATTTCTATATATAAAATCTAGAGAACATGCCAAGTATCCCTTGGCAGGATGTTTTCAAGAAGACATTTATAGAGCCACTAGGTATTATAAGGTATTTATAGAAAATATGACATGCATAAAAATAAGAGCAAGATGGTAAGAAGATAGCAACATAAGAGGTCAGAAAAAAATCCAGTCATTTTTACTTTGAGCTCTTCTTTAGATATCTTAGTAGAGAATAAAATTATAGAAAACATCACACAGACGAAATAGACAGCTCTTTCAAAAAGTATAGGTATAAAAAAAATCTTTAATGACAAAATATCCTGCCTATGTTTACTTAACATTTCTTGCTGGGATAACATTAATACGGTATTTTTAATAGATGAAACTATTTTAAAATTTCAGTAATAAGAGGTGTATTTTGCTCCTAGACAGTGCTATTATGAATTTCTGTAGATGGTATTCCTGTTTATCCACAATACTGTGTAATAGCTGAAATATTTTAAAACCTTTACCTGTGATAGTTTAATTTCTTTGGAATGGGTTTGCTGGAGTCACCTTTTCCATTGATCTCCCAGCTTTTACTTGGAAATTAATTTATTAGCAAGTAACATTTTTTGGGTTCATACTTGCAGTAATTATCAGTCTTTCCTGTTTAAACTTAAGTTTTAAAGCTTAGAAAGAATTATTTTATGATTTTGGGAGAATGAGTATAATAAAACATCATGTCTCCTAGCCCTAGTCTCTTTGATTTAATTGCTATAATGTCCTACAAAAAGAAGAATTATTTCTGGTGAATAGCACCTAAACTACAGGTAATGTGTCAATGGAGTTTCAGGGTTCTAACTTAGACAAATGGAGAGCAAACCTGCAGATGAATAAATTATATCATCTGCAAAACATGGACTCTACTTCAGTCATGAGTAATACCACTGAAGTAATTGGGAATTGCTTCTGAAAATCATTATCTGAGATGCACTTCAAAGATTATTTTGGAAAAGAGCATTATACCAACAGTCAGTTCTGTCCAACAGCTTGTGATATTTCCACAAAATGTCTCAGATTTAACATCTCTTTCCTTAGTGAGAATCCAATCCTGGTTTAATTCAATGAGTTTACTTCACATAACACAAATGCATAGGTATTTTAAAGAGTTGTACAGTTTGACTGCTTTAAAAAAAAATCTAGCATTTATCTGGTTCAAAGTCTCTACACTCCCATCCAATAACAGAAGGCTGAAAAAATCACATAGCCCAACCATATCTTCAGCCTGGTACCTCTATATTCTCTACATACTGCCCAGCTGGTTTTGGAGTTGAAATTGTGGCCATCAAGACTGTTGCAAGATCAAAGTCAAAGCCTTAGGAGCACAGTCTAGAGATAAAAATGCAAGAGGTAATAAAATTTACTTATATTTTGCAACCTCCTAACCAAAATATTAAGCTAGCCCTGCAGTTCAATGGCTTGTGGAAATGCTCTGAGGTAGCTGCACGCTTGCCAAAATCTCATGTTTTTCTGCAACCAGTTCATATTAGCATGAATGTCTGAGCATTGATTGGATTCCCTGGTTTTCCTGTCTTACTCCTACTAGCCAGTCCATTAACCAATGCATATATACTGTAAAGTTGGTGGTCGGGCAACCTCTGACTGGGCTCTAGAATAAGAAGTTCTCTCTTTTCTATTTATTGTCCCACTGGCATCTACTGTATTGAAAAGCAGCTTTAGCTTCAGTTCATATTCTTTTTGTCTGTGGTCTGAGCTCCTATGGAAATCTTGATCTTTTGTCTATATTTTTTCCTATACCTAGTAGAGCAAGTAGGTGTTTCAGAAAGAAATGTCATGTGAAAACAGGTGTTCAAAATACAAAGAAAACAGTGCAGAGTTCCTAATAATTTTTGTTTATTGACTTGAATTTTCTATCTGCATAAACAGCTCCTACTTTTAGGACTATGAGTTAATACACTCTGTGGTTATGTTTGTCATTGCAAGCATAAATTCTTATTAAAGATTAGGATTATCTTAAAAGAATACATTCACAAGTTGTAGTTTTCTTTTTTGTTTGTGGGGTTTGTTTTGGTTGGTTGGTTGGGGTTTTTTGGGGTTTTTTGGGTATTTTTTTGTATTTTGGGAGGTTTTTTTTTTTTTTTGTTGGTTTGTTGGTTGTTTTTTGTGTGGTTTTTTTTTTTTTTTGTTGGTTTGTTGGTTGTTTTTTGTGTGGTTTTTTTTTTTTTTTTTAAAGTTGAACAGATTTACTAAGACTCCAGTTTTTGTACATGGTATGGATTTAGAAGCCGAGTGAGGAGGCATTGGCAGTGAGGAGCTAAAGGGCAGGCCTCTACAAGGAGAGGCTGGACACAGCTAATTCCAGACACCTCTGTAATAGACCCAACCCATGATGTGACTGAGCCCATCAACTCCAGGCGTGATGCTTTGGGGAAAACATATGTAAGAAAGGGAAGAAAATGCCACATGGTGAGAGTTGGAGAGAACATAGGGAGATAGAAAAATATAGAGAGCATCCTGCAAAGCCCAAGGTCAGAGAAGGAGGAGGGACTCTGGAAGACAAAGCAAAGGTTGTTTTCCAGTGTTTGGAAAGGACCCCATGATGGGACCAGTGAACATTTCCTCAGGGAACTATGGCATCTGGAAGGACAGACACCAGAGCAGGAAAAATGTGTGAGGAGTAGGAGAGAGGCTGTTATAAAATGACTACAGCCCCCTGTGATTTTCCAGGCACAGAATGGGCAGTAAGGTAGGAAGAGAGATCGAAAGTGAAGGCATGAACAAAAGTCTGGAAGGTGGGGTAGAAATACATTTTGTTTATTATCTTTGATTTTTATCATCCCCAAACTCTTTTATTTGGCATTACATTTATTTTTCCCAAGTCAAATCCACTTTGCCTCTGACAGTATCTAATAAGCTCTTGATCTGATTTTATCTTGACCCAAAAGCTTTTTCATCATACTTTTTCCTGTCCTGTTGAGGAGGGAAGATGGGGATTTGATAGTTAATCAACATTAACCCAGCAAGAACCAGTACAAAGTTCCAGTTTAGGAAACAGGAAACTAAATAACTCTGGAAGGTGTAAGTTTTCAACCACAAGAAACCTGTTCTAGACTCATCTTGCTAAAAAACTATGCCCAAACAATTTTTTCTTCTTTTTTCTTTTTTTTTCTTTTTTTCCAAAAAAACAATTAACAAAAATTATCAGTTCTATACCATAAGTACAAAAAAATCTGATAGCATAATTTCTGTCTGTTTCTGATAAATGGATTATTTTAGTTTCACTCAATCTAAAATACATAAGCAAAGTTTCTTTGAACTGTATGGGGGTGTTTTTTCTCAATATTGCCTAAAGTTACTTTAGAAAAAAAAGTGTTTGAAGTTCTACAGGATTGGATCCAGTGCGTGCTGTCTTTTAAAGACAGAATATTTTTCACCAGCATATATTACCTTATTGAATACTTATTTATGAAATTTTGCACGAGTTATGATATTGTTTTCAATTTAAAATATGTTTTTCTTGTTCTCTAGATTTAGTGACCTTAAAACTTGTATCATTAAAGAAAGCATAACTGTAAGTATACAATACTGATTTCAGTTACAAATCATCTGTCAGATATGTTATCAAGACCAGAAACTTGCTAACTGAAGTATGCTGTTTTGACAAAACTATGTTCCTGATTAGCAGCTAAATAAGCATTTCCTTTAAACCTCTCCAGTTTCACTTGATCATTCACTCACTACAGTTTTTACTTTTCTGGAGAAATCTATAAATTCTTAATAAAAAAAAGTCTCAGTTAGTTAATGTTTAAATTCACTGAACAAGTCTACCATGATTTGCATTATGTCAGTTTTACAACGTAATTTAACAATGAAAATTATAAAGAGAGAACTGAATTTTTATAGATGTAGCTCCCTCTATTTTATTCCTTAAAGGTTTTATCTCCATCTTTTGAGCTGATCTATTTTGTCAGACACTCATATTTTCTTTATTCTAGTTAAGAGGTAAAGAAACAAGAATCTTTTCTGACAATTGAGATACATATCCAATAGGATAATATAAACATGTATTTAAAGAAACAAAAAGTACTACAGTAAAAATTACCATTTTAACAGTAGTAGATTAAGATTTTAACAAAATGTTTTCAATCCTTAGTAATAACTATGTGCCTTCCAGCTACAGAAAATAATAATGTTGTTAAATCTAGAACATAGATACAATATTTTTTTGTCAATTAGAATTCATTTCAGGACCACCTGGAGCTCTAATAGAAACTAGCAGAGTTCTAGTCTTTAAACTGTTCTGGCCATTGGACTAGTAGAACTTAAATGAGTAATTTATATCATTATCAACATCTGAGATGCAAACAAACATGCATGCTTGTTTTGGAAACATAACATGGTTCCGAAGGAAAACACAAGTTTGACAGCTTCTAGATCTTAATTCCAGCTTCAATTTTATTAAATGAGATTCAGAGTCTACATTACTTACACATTTCAATTGCCTAAAACTTCCTTCATTTATAAAGCTGTTGCTTTATATAATATTTTTTATTTGGTTGTTTTTCAATAACTATGATGAAAAAGGATACCAGTACATATTGTACTGTATCTTTATTTGTCTAATGGACAAAGCTCTAAAAAAATCAATTAAAGTGAAACATTCACAGTCTTGTGAAGCTATTTAGGATAGGTCTCATTTTAACCCCATAAGCTTAAATAAAGTTCAATGAGGTTGTCTAGAAATGATTAATGATGAAAGAAATTAAGATGTTGGAAAGACATACATGAGAGAATAATCTATAAGGTGTCATTCCATGGATTTGACTAACAGGAGAGCTAAACAAATGGTGAGGCTAGAAAAGTGGTGAGAGGATATCTGGACTTGTCTATGGCAATGTCAGCAACAGCTGCATCACATAGATATCTAATATTAAGGTTACAGATGCCCAAATTTTAAGTGTCCCCTTATCTTGTGGGATATTCAAACAAAAGTAAACAACAAATACTACACACAACATGAAAAAACTTAATAAAAGAGAGGATGTAATAGGTCACAGTCCAATCTTATAATATCACCACATGACTGAATTATTTTGTTATCTGTATTTAAGTTGAATTTTCTTACATACATTACTCTCTCCTTTATGATGGCTGTTTCAAAACCTTTTTTTCTCATTTCTCTTCCAGCCCAATAATTGGTATTTTAAACCATTTTGTTCCAATAGCTTTTTGTTGTTTTGTTTTTGAAGATGCAAGCTAATTTGCATCTTCTGTATTAGACTCTCTTCCAGTACAGGTCTACAGAAAGCACTCAGTGCAGGAAGCACTTCTCTCTCAGTCAGTGTTTTGATCAAAGCTCTTAGGTCTTTGTTTAAATCCACCATTGCTTAAATCTTCCCAAACAGGCTGTCTCTCTGCCTCTGGAGGGACCTCCCTCCAGAAAGGATGGTCTGTTTTGTTCAAGTGAAGTCTGATCACTGCCTTGCACAGTACTTTTCCTTATAAAATAGCAATTTTAAATGTTTGGGTTTTTTTTTTTTCTAGACACATTAAGATCCTCTTTCCACATTTTCAGCTGTTTATAATAGGAAATGCACCTATCCCTCTGTATTTCAAACACTTGGATTTCATGTAATTCAGTTCTTCCAATATCATTTTCTGAAGGTCTAAGTAATGGCAGTACTATCAAGCTATTTTCTATGGACCAACATCTTTTCTTGCACTGGAACCAGGACAATCTATGAAAAATATGCTTGCATTTCTACCTTACAATGTTTTCTAAAAGACTAGCATGCATCCAAGAATGCCCAGCCTCTGGAGGATTAAAACCATGCACCACAGTATGAGTTCTGAATTCAAGCTCTTGCTCCAAGCCTTTTGGAGGGGTAATCAAAACACACAATAAAATGATATCACGCCTTTATTCTGACGTTTTAGGAAGTCAAGATTTTTTGATCACCTTTTTAAAATTAGCTAGAATGTTAATACTGTTGTCTCCTCAATACTAAAATACTTTGTCAATGGTAGTCTAGATCCTCTTGGCTTTTGGTAACAAAATGGAAATACTGTATCAGATAAGGCTCTGTGAAAATACTTAGTATAGTTTGATGGTCTAATTTCCAAATTTATCTGGTATCTTTGCTTAGTGCTCACTGATTCATGTTTCTAAAATGGCTTGGGTTAAAAGTAACTTAATTATTTTTATGGTGCATTCCATTATGAAGTAGACACATCCAAACAGTTTCTAGATTTAAACCCATATTCCTCTTAAATTAGGTCTAAATAAGAGAAACTGATTATTTAATACAACTGAAAAATTTCAAAGTTTCAAATATCAGCTTCTTGTACATTTCCACGCTCTTTCTATTTTAATATTGGTCAACTTCTAAGTTCTATGTGCTTTTAAACATTACATTGGTAAAAAATTGTGTGCTTTTTTTTCTTAATTCCTCATATTCCTTGAGCAATTTTAATTTATTATTATTTT
>VWZN01000348.1:223679-234869 GCA_013396955.1 Regulus satrapa | reverse complement strand
TATTACAATTCACATAAATCAAGAGAGTAATAAGTCACCCGAATGCAGAAGCTGGACACTGCAATCCATAAAGGGTTATATCATTAGTGTCATCCTCTTTCCTTCCATAGAAGTGCCTGCAAGAAAGTGTGACTGTAGCTGGTATTGCTAATTAGCAGTATGCCATTACAATTTCCAAAATATGTGTTGTAATATTTATAACTCAGATTGCAGGGCATATCCAGTGCTGTAGGAAAGAAGTAATTCCCATGAATAATTTCTACTGGAATTAATGATTTCTGATATCAGAGTTCAGATTAAGTGCACATGTGCTTTGATTTCACTTAGGCAAGGGTACTGTGTTTGCTGTGAGGTCTAAAGAAAAATGCTCTCAGGGGTGGGTCCTGCTATAAATGGCCAGTGGTGAATCGCTGGAGGTGTGATTCACCTTTGGTGAATACATGTTGGCTTTTGATAGATTGCATTGCATCTGCAGTTACCTGTATTTAGACTTTCTCCAAAAAAGGTCTCCTTTCTTGTTCAGAAATATTCAATAAAATCATGAGATTTCTGCATAAACTACATCACCATAAAGTACAGGGAAACTGGATACAGGATGAATTGAAGATATTACTTGTAGGCAAAATATCACATGAAGTGCTGCAGAGCACTCTGCTCTTATGGAAGGTATAATAAATTGCTAAGGCTCATAGGTTATCACAGAAAATAAGGTATTTCCCAGACACACTTGATTGAGTCACCATGCACAGAGGATGTATTATTAATTCAGAGTGTCAGGCTTGCTATTTCTGTTGGGCAAATCTTAGGTACAAATATGATGCCTTTGTTCAGATCTGAAAGAAGTTAAATAAATTTGTAGTTTCTATGTAATGATCATATGCAGTGATAATAAGCTGAATACTAATTGAAAATCTTTGAATGAACAATGTAGTGTTCATTCTGAGGCCAGAAGGTGATTTTTTTATTAAATCAGCAGTTAGAAATTTGATCATGAACAAGAATGTCAGATGTCCTTTGACATGCTGAACTATTATGCTAGATAAGGCATCAGAATTATTCTGATCTCATTTTCTTTCTCAATTTCTTTAATTCCTATTATTATAGTAACATAGACACAAAAGAAAGATACTGAACTTAACCACATTACAATTTGAAAACTATGCTTTTCAGTCTTGTAAAATACAAAATATTCTGATTTCCATTCCCCAAGGGCCTCTAGCATATCTTTGAATTTGAGTACAGCACACAGTGAACTTCTGCTTTATAGTAACATATAAAAATGTTTAAAAATAAAGATAGGTTTACGTGACTTGTTGAACATGAGATTTTTCACTCAGTTTTCTGTTGGTAAAAAGTAATCTAAGACTTCTCAGGCAGTACTTCAGCATGATTTGTAAAGGATGATGGGTTGTGTTTAGCTGCAGCCCAAGGAATAGCCTCCTATTGTACCTCTGACTAATTCCAGAAACAAAGCTAAAGCCAGTCTGCAGAGAGATGGACAAAAATGCTAAAAAACTGCCACTACATTTCCTGAAGAATGTATTCACTTACTAAAGCTCTGAACAAATTGTTCTGGTATGCCAATGGCTGTAAATCTACTTGAAATGCTTTAGCAAAATGCTGTTAACCCTTATTATCAGAGGCGTTATAATCACACAAGTGAGAATTGGGCTACATGATAACGCATTTATATTATTGCTCAATTACAAGTTCAGTCGAAATATCACCACCCCCCAACACATTTTTCAAGCAATCTTTTCCTTATTTACTTGTCATTGAGATTATGGAGGAAACAGTATATTTTTCAGCATAAATATCATTCTGTGCTGCTTAAGTATGTTAAGATAAAATGGTGATAAGTCATTCCACACAAAACCTTGTATTTTCAAGTAATATTTAAAACATTTTTCATTTATGTTCTTCTGAATACATTTATTTACATTTTTTTCTAGTAACTGTTCAGAAAATATAAACTTTGTGGCAATAACACATTAATAGCCATTGCTTTTTCCCCCTGCAAGTAAGGAACAAAGGACAGTAAAAAAAACCTCCTTTTATTCTTAATTTTTGCCTTTGCAGATTTGTTTGATTGACTGGTTTGACTCATTAACTGGAAAACTCATTTGCATATGAACAGTATATTCCTTTCTGTGAAAATTATAATAATTTTAAAAGAATATCTCATTAGCTATATAGATTCTTTTGAGGGTTTTTTTGACAATAACTAATCTTGAATCAACTACAAATAGAAAAATAATACCATAATGTTTTGAACGATATATTAATTCCACCCATCTCCCCTTGATGGCAATACTCTTTCAAATGCAAATCTATAAATGTTTCAGGTAGCTAAGAGTAAGATGTCTGTGTAGATTGTTTGACAATACTACAAGATTTAGAAAATACTTCTGTTTTATATTGATGGTTCCCTTTCCTAAGTTCCTGTTTTCCCAGCTGAAGCTGTTATCTAAAGGAGAAAGAGCCAAGGGCACAGACCCCTACCCTCTAGGATTTTGGCTATTCATAAAATGCTGCTTTTTCCTGTTTGTCTGAATTAGGGTCATGGAAAATGCTCTGGTCACTGGGAAAAACGTTGTAAATCTTATTTCTAGATCTAGCAGATTTGGACTTTATGAACAAGGTATAATTTTCTGTGTTTTTGATAATAACTTTTCAGTTAAAGAATGCAGAAAGGGAATTTTAGCCTTAACAGTTTGAAGGCTTTTCTAAGGCTGCCTATCATGCATATTTTTTACAAAAAATTTAAATTTATTTTATTTAAATAAGATATATATTTAAATCTTTCATCCAAATAAAGGCACAAACAGAATCTTTTTTCTTTTTCAGAATTCTTGCAGGAAGTATGAGCCTCTAATTTTTATGCCAGACTGTTTTGAGGTAAATGACAAGGACCTTTAAAGTAGTTTCATGTTCTATTCAGGTATTTCTAATGCAAGTAAAATGAAAAAGAGAGGCTATCATAAAATAGAAGTGCCTATCAAAGCTTCATGAAAATATTTGACAGGCAATTTAGCTGTCTAACAGTAGAGTATTTATTGCAGGCAAGGAGGACCTGTGTCTTTAAAATTTTTGGATTCTTCCAGTGTGAAGCTATACACAATAATTAAATGTAACTATGTAATCATATTGTAATATAATTGCAGCAAATGAGATATAAAGGCAACTTTAAAGCTTCCTCTATATAGTATTTAGAAATATTTCAGTTTTCCTGAAATAAAGTTGGCTTGAGTCAGTAGTTTGGACATAGGTATATTAATCATATTTAATAACATCAGAACTGAACTTACTCTACCTTTAATAACAAAGGATTGAGATTTTGCGTTTTTGTAAATTGTTTAAAAATATGAAAATTTTTATCCTAATATTTCAGTTTTATATCTGTCTTCCATGTTTTATCCAGAAGCCATCATGAAAAGCTACGGTTACTGTACTCTTGGCTCAGCTCTGAAACAACTAAGTTTCTGTGAAGATGTATATTCTTGCCAGTTTTTAATTCTTGACTGTTGGGCATCCACGTTTGGCAGACAAAGTTTTATTACTAAAATATCAGAAACATCAGAAGAAACCATTCTGATAGTATTTTCTTTATGTATCCCATCTCAAAACATTTATTTTTAAAGTAAGCAATTCATTTATTAATATTTGACTCAGCAAATATTTAGGCAATTTTACCTAAGAATACCTGCATATGCTCAAAATACTGTATGCATGTCTTAAATTAAAATTGCACTCCTGTGTCATTACAAAAAATGCTGGTTTTATGGATTAACAGGTTATTTCTATCTAATATATTTTTAAAGATTTTTTTTTTCCCCTGTAATACAAAACTTTTAAATGTCTGCATCACTCTAGGGACCTAAGGCTGGCTGTGGTGGCTTGCTCAAACAACATTCCTGTTCATTAAGAAATAAACTCAATTCATCCACAAGTTCTTGAAAACATCCCTGAAATTCCTCCTTTCCTGGCTGATGACTCTTAGTTCTGGATCAGTCAGTGAATCCAGGACTGTGGGTGAAATCAGCACAGAGGTGAGCAGTGATGGGAGGCTGAGTATGACTTTGCTACACAAGAAAGCAGAGACGTGGAAACTCTTCTACTCTTGAACAAGAAATCAGGATTCTAGGTAGGATGTTGTAGCTACAGGATGGAAAAAAAATGCAGCCTGAATCTGGAAGATATGAAGCAAAATTGTAGTTGCCTTCAGGATCCTGCAGAAAGCAATTTGTATATTTGCTACAGTGCACATTTATGAAAGCCAGTCAGAGGCTACCTTTAAAAACAGACAGACCTAGGACACAGCTGAATTCAATGAATTAGTCTAAGTTTTAGCCAGTCTTGCAGTGGCTTCCTACACACACACACTCATATATGTATTAGCACTGTGTACCACATCTCAAAATTAATGGTTGCTTAGAGTTCATTGTATTTATTATTAAATACATCACAACCTCATATTTTATTTACAAATATGTTTCACATAATATAATTACTGACTGATAAAATGCTATACATTTAATATACAAAGCAGGGATACACAACTGTGCTATATAAAAGCTGCATATTAGGAAAAAAAAAAAAAAGAAGTCTTCAAAATTTAGTTCATGTCAGGGTCAAAAGAATGTTTAAATCTCCTGGTTCTGGAAATTATTTTTCATCCAAGATGGGTAATTCAAAAATAATTAAATCCCTTTTAGATTGCCTGCAGGCAATTTTATTATTTAACTTTATTATTTTTGTAACTGCATGAATTCTAAGTCAGCGTGATAGATCTGTAATTGTTTTCATTTCTTTATCTGCTATGTTTAGCTTTTTTGCCTCTCCTCTCTCTACCACAGTCATTGTCTTAATTTTGTTTTTTGCTCCAAGCATGCTGTTGGTACACAACAAACAATAAACACTAATTACAGTCATCAGCCACATTCTACAGTCCTTAGGGCTTGATGTAAAACCTGCCAGAGCTGAGAGGTATCCCTCACATAGAGCATGATAGTTAAAGCTCCACAGTTGGAGTTAGGATGCTGTGATTCTTACCGTGGTCCTAGGGCAGACCTACTGCATGAATTTGTGCAGATCTCTTTCTGTGTCACAGGCAAAATGTAGAACATGTGCAATTTTGCTTACTGATACGGGAAGCTCTCCAAGGCAAATGCTGTAATTCAGACTGAGTTAGTCTAGTCAAAAGCACAGCTGTGAGAAAGGTGTTTGGTGACAATATGCCATAGTAGGATGTTATTGTGACCTTGTGGAGAAATAGCATTAAGAAATAGTGGCTGTTCCTTAACCTACTGGTGCTGAATCAGAGAGGCTTTGTGATAGCAAAGCCTTATGCAATTAACAATCATTAATGAACAAAGTCATACTAGCTTGTTACATGCTCAGTTCTAAAACTTTCAGGACTGGCCATGATGATATTCCCACCTAATGAATTTAGGCAGGCTGCAACATCATTCTGTATTAGTAAGAAAGAGAAATAGTTTTACTCTATGACAGTTTTAATCCTTTTTCTATATGTAGTTTTCACTTGTTCTGGTATTTTAAAACAGCTTTGTTTGGTTTTATTATTCTATTATTTTAACCAGCTTTTAACTAGAAATACATTATGTTAGAAATGTTTTATTAAGCTACATACCTTTATTTTAGGGATATTTTGTTACATGCCTAATAGATTGATAGTTTTTCTCTTGAGAAACCTCCTCCTCATAATGTTTTGGTTTTTTTTAATGTCCTCTTATTAAGGTTTTATAAATTTTGAGTTAAAATTGAGTGTTGTTCCTCAACTGAGATTCTTATCTTTAATAATATGGAACAATCTGATACAAGCATCTTTCTGCCTTACATTTACATTATAGTATACATATAACATATAACATATACATTATAGTATATGTTTCCTATTTCTCTCTGGTTTTAGGAAAAAATATATTTTCAGTTGAAAAGACAGGAAACTGGTATCATCAGAAAGTTGGTATTGGAAACAAGCCTGTTATTTAATAACTTTTCACCAAATGCAAGTGGATAACTTTGTTCCTCAAAAATATTGGTTATGATCATGGTATAGCCCATCTTGAGTTAAGCAAGCCAGCATGCTAACAAAAAATCTTTGCTCTATGTGGAAATATACATTTCGCTCAATTATTTGTATAGAATGAAAATGCATCTTGCCTAGTGTTAACATTTGGAATACAGATGTCTTTTGGTGTTTTCCTTTAGGTAAAGTCTTGCTCCAAATGCTGTGCTGACTCAATACTTGAAATGGCAATGGGAAGAAAGCAATATTATTGCTGCATTTAGAAGAGGCAAAATGTGATTTAAAAAAAAAAAAAAAACTCATGTATGTATCAATTTGACAGAAAGCGTGATATTGCTGTGGAAATTCAAGGAAGTGTCTAGAGAGCTTTTTTTTTTTATTTGGAAGCTTGTTTCCATTGTTAGCATCTCTCTCCCTAAGAGAATATCCTAAGAATATCCTAAGTGAAATAAATTTCTCATCTTAATAGAAATCATAGGTAAAACGAGTTTATGGGTCTTGTATCATATTTGAGTCAGTATTGGCTCAGAAAATACCAGCTCAGACCTTTTTTTCTCCTCCAAGTCTCAGAAAGCTTTCTGGACTGCTGGAAGCTTTCTTGGGAAATGCCCCCACATACTCTCTGCATTGCCTGGATCCTGTGCTTCCAGCTGCCATCTCTGGAGCTGATGTAGGTGCTGCTCTGTACATTTAAGCAGCTGCAGTATTGGGTAAGTTGACTTCCAGACTGAAAGGACACCCATACTTCTGGCAGAACTGCCAGGTGGCCTCACAGGAGGTGGGCACCAGATATCAGCTCTGCAACTCAGGAATTGTTCCTTTCACCAGAGCAACAACTCTTCAGTTGCTGCAATCATTTTGCTTTTCATGAAGTTTTTGCTCCTGTCAAGAGCCAACACAGAAACCCTGAGGTCACAGATGGACACTTTTCTAGGTGGCACTCATCTGAAACTGATATTAGCCTGTGATTTGAAATAGTGCAATTATGCTCCCATTTCGGGCAATGCAGCAATATATATGTATTTAATCTAAAAACATCTGTTTCTACTGCCACGTCTCAAAAGTCTTCATAATTGCCTTTGTTAAAGTAGGGCTAGGAAAAAAAAATCAAACCTGGAGAAATGATATGTTTTGCATAGAGCAAGTTGAGAGTAAGCAATATGCTACTTGTTTGGATATGTGGTAGGCAAATTCCTCTGTTGAGACTTAGGGAAGTGTCCTAACAAGGTTGTTTATGGAGTACAATTTGATTCTCAGAGACATTTGAAATGGGAGAAAATAGTTATTTTTTTAATATTCCTGCATGTTCTTAACACAATTTTCTGCAGTAGACATGTAACACAATGCTAAAATATGGCAAAAGCAGCTTGAAGCATAGTCTGTTTAGTTTCTTCTTACATCTGATTTACTAAATTGGGTTGCCAATAGTTGGGATCATCCAAGTAGGTAGTTGAGTCAAAAAATCACACCTAAAATAAAAAGAGCTCTAAATCTGAAACATGAAATTACGTAGTATGCACATTGCATCACAAAAAGAATTTGCGCACACAGTCATCAGTATTGTGAGGAAATCAGAAGAAAACAAATAAATATTACTTTTTTAGCTGTAGTAAAAAAGAAATTTTTTGTAACTTCCTCTTAAAATCTTTTTTAAAAGTATTACAAAATACATTTTTCAGTAGGATTATTATATTACCTGGCCCTCTGTCTTGTTTTTGGTATGTTTTACCCAACAAAGTTTTCCATAAGTTGCACATAAGATTGGGGTTTTTCTGTTTGAGAAAATTTTACAATTAAATGCACCAAAGGAGTGTTTGTTTTAATTTTCAAGAGTTATGAGTTTAGATGGATTATTTATCAATTGTGAGACCAAATATATTAAATCTGCTTTGTTTTACTGAGGAAAACCAGCTTTAACAGTTAAACACTTGTTCCTTTGAAAAACGAATAATTTGTTGGCATTAAAAAAGAGTGTCACTTCAAAGAGAATTTCCAAACAAAACAATTCAACAAGAAAATAAATTGTTTTAATTTCAAGAAATAGTGGTGAATTAACATGTATAGACTGTAGGTTTTTTCGAGTATTAATAGTGTCTAATGCTGCTACTTATTTTTTTAGCTCTAGAATCATAGAATTGTTTGGGATTTAGAAGGGTTCTCTGAAGACTACCAAATTCCAATTCCTGCCATGGGCAGGGACATCTTTCACTAAACCAGATTGCTCAAAGCTCCTTCCAACCTGGCCTCGAACTTTTCCAGGAATGGGACATCCACAACTTCCCTGGGCAACCACCCCAGACCTTCACAGTAAAGAACATCTAGCTTATATTCTAGACTTTTGCTCTTTCAGTTTAAAGCCATTCCACTTGTCCTATCAATGCATGCCCATGTAAAAAGATTATCTCCTGCCTTCCTCAAAGGTAGTTTTCCTCAAATGTACCTTCAGGCACTGGAAGGAATCTATAAGGCCTCCCCAAAGTCTCCTCTTCTCCAGACTGAGCAATGCCAACATCCTCAGCCTGTTTTCCTAGAATATGTGCTTCAGCCCACTGATCATCAGCCCTCCTATGGACTTGCTCCAACAGGTCCATGTATTTCTTGTATTGGCGGTCCCAGATTTGGATGAAGGGCTTCAGCTGGGGTTTCACCAGAGCAGGAGTGCAGAATCCCCTCCCTTGGCCTCTGCTTTGGAGGCAGCCCAAGATACAGTTGGCTTTCTGAGCTGCAAATGCACATTGCTGGGTCATGTCAAGCTTCTCATCCACCAGCATTACTAAGACATTGTCCTAAAGACTGTTCTCAGTCCTTTCATTCCTTAGCCTGTATTTATGCTCAGTATCACCCTAAAATTAGTGTAGGACTTTGTGCTCAGCCTTACTGAACCTCTTGAGTTCTGCATGGACCCACTCTTCCAACCTGTCTAGGTTCCTCTGGATGGCATCCCTTCCCTCCAGTGTGTTGATGGCCCCACAGAGCATGGTGTCATCAGTGAACTTGCTAAGGGTGCCCTCAATCCCACTGCCCATGTCACCAACAGGATGTTGAACAGCAGAGGTCTGCACAACTGACCTCTGAGGAATGCCACTGGTCACTGTACTACACACAGAGATGAGTTGTTGACCTCAGTTCTCCAGCGCAAGCATCCAGACAATTTCTTATCCACTTAGTAGTGCACCCATTAAAACCATCTCTCTTCAAGTATAGCGACAAGGATGCTATTCGGGGTGGGGTCAAATGGTTTTTACTAGCCAACGCAGATGACATTAGATGTTCCTCTCTTATTGTCCATTGTTGTAAGCCTGTTGTAGAAGCTCTCTAGATTTGTCAAGCATGATTTGCCTTTAGAGAAGCCAGGTTGGCTGTCACAAATCACCTCCTTATTTTCCATGTGTCTAACTAGTTTCCAGAAGGATCTGTTCCATGATCTTGCCAATCCAAGGTCATATCATATAGGAATATAGATCTTACTATAACAGCACATAGGGAATATCATATCCTGGTGTCACGGGAATGTTTGTTAGCAGAATGGGGATACATGCAGAAAATGAAAGATTAAGTCATCTTTGGAAAGTTTGGATATTTTTGATAACAACTTTTATATTTTTTCACTCAAGAAATGCAAAACTAGTCCTATGACATATTTTGTTCCCTTTATTTCATCTAGCACATAGATATTCCACTTGTTAAAATAGAAACAATAACCACTCCTCACTGCTCACAGAATCCTGTTGTAAAGTGCTTAAGGGTGCTGCATTAAAAACAGAGAATATTTTTTGAAAGGCCTAGAAAAAGTGGATTAGTGTAAAGAGGAAGTAGAATGGAGTGTTCTGTGGATTTTTTATTTGTAATATTGTGCTTGAAAAATATTTACCCAAACAGTCTGAAATTAATCAAAACAGTGCTTGAAGTTTGATAAAACCTTCACACATCTTTTTTTTTTGTTTGTTTGTCCTCCTTTGACAGGCTATTACTAGTTGTTAAATTGAAAGAGGAATACATTGCAAAGTGTTTCTTTGTAGACTATAGTGCAGAAATTCTTCTCTTCTTTTAGTCAATATCCATTCTTCAGTGCGCAGAAATACTGCTTTCACAAACTAGAAGGCAACTAGTTTAATAAACAGGTTTCCTTGAAAAAAATACAGTGTACACAATTATTACATGTTCAAACTAGGCTTACTGAACTCAGTCATTATAGTTAGAATGGTTTTAAGAGAAACTCCTCCTTTTAAATATATGTAGAAGGAAGAATATTTATATATTTATATTATATGAAAAAAATAAATACAGCATATACTAGTATTCCTGTAAAGAATCAACATGAGAAGCTTATTCATACAATAAATATTTTCACCAATCATGGTTGTTTTGGAGGGTTTTGTTTAGTTGTGGTTTTTTGTCTGTTTTGCTCATGGTTTCTGTTTGTTTCTTTTTTTAATTGCTTGAGTTTTTTGAGTGGGACTTTGGATAAAGCCTAAAACAATGCTTAGAGCCTTGGAAATTATAATGAATCATATAATTCAGGATTCTGAAAGCAATTCTCACCACAAACTGCATATCTTTACTTTCCTATAATGTAGAAATAAAAATATAAATAATATAAAGATATAAATGATATGTCTATGCTTAGCTTTTAACTTGGGGAAATATATGAAATAATTATAATAATTCTTCCAACAATCCTTCCTTAATTTCAGTGAGTTTAAGGAGGCTTCTTGATACACCTGAAATAATGAAATTGTAAAAAAATTAAATGAAAATTTAGAAAATACAAAATATTATATATTTTATTATAGCTTTTTAGAGAGAAGAGTAAATAGAATAAAGTTAGCCCCACAAATCCACAACACTATTTTACAGGAAGGAAAATATAAATATATTATTTGCTTTTGAGAATAGCTATAGGGAGACACTTGAGCATTACACTATATGTCCAAGAGAAGACTATGTAAGAAGGAAGAAGCTCTCTGATAATGTGCTTGACACAGCCTACTAACAGAATAAAAAATATTACTTTCCTGAACCTTTTAATTTATGCAACTCCAAACAAATTACATATGCACCCTCTTTTTTTACTCATTGTGTTATTTATGTCTATCCTATCCCCAAACCTCCACCTTTTTTTTTTTTTTTTTTTTTTTTTT
>VWZN01000348.1:204563-223653 GCA_013396955.1 Regulus satrapa | reverse complement strand
TTTTTTTTTTTTTAAGTTCAAAGGCAACAGTTCCCTCTTTCACTTAAATTCCAGGCAGTTTCCATCAGGATAGGCTTGAACTGGGGGGATATGACAAATTCATTTGTTTAATTGAAGAATATGAATTTAAATAATTTTAGAATCCAGCTTGAGGCAGTTCTGTTGGAAGACTTGAATTTGATTAAATTCATTGAGCATTGGGTTAGTTCCACAACTTTCACTGCATTTTTGATGTTGAGTCTTACATATAAGGCTCCCAAAGAGAAAGAAATTTCCTGTTCATCGGTCTCCTGGCAATGGTTAAATGTAAGACTGTTCTTGTATTGAGAAATCTATTGTTTCTAATATCCTACTCTTATATTTTCCTGTACATTAAGGATAAGAAATTAAAGTTTTGCATATTGTATGCTTTTTTTTTGTGTGTGTGATTTTATTCACAGTCAAGGGGACAGTTTCATTTCTCCTTGTGAAACGTCTTCTATTTGTGGTCACACCAAGCCTCTTTCCTGATAAGGCTCTCAATTGCTCCATACAAATTATTTTCAGAAAATGTCTCCCTAATTCTGAAATTTATTGTGTTATCCAGTTTTGCCATAGGTTATGCCTTCAAGAATAAGGGTGCTTTCTTGTCAATATTTGTTATAATGAGCTCTGACTATTGGAGTTTTAAAGCAGTCAAGATCCCTCACACATTGTGCTGTTCCCTTTGAAGGTATTTTGTATAGTTGAACACCCTGGTTATTTAAGGGAACATAAGCATTCAAAAAGATAATAATGCTTCTCTGAACAAAAATATAACCCCCCCCCCTTCCCCCCAAATATATTGTTTCTCTTCATGTCAGATTAGTACTTTTTACCAAACTAGAGTGAAAAATAAACTCAGAGGTCAATGATGGTTATTGATTCTTGTAGGACAGAGTCCAGGAATACAGAACTGAGAAGCAACTTCGAAGATTTCAGTCCAGATTTTGAGAAGATAATGTGAGGACGTGAATGCTTGTTATTTACTATGTTTTGACTGGAAGATGCAGTATTGTCCTCATCCTCATTCCATCCATTCCACCTGCATTTTTCTGACAGGTGAAAAAAACTCCCAGAGCTGGACTTCTGCTTGCATTGTATCTATTCAGTCTGTGCAGAGACTAAATGGCACTGCACTTTCTTCCTTCTGCAGCAGCAACACCACATTATCATGAAACAAACTTCTTGAAGCTCTTTTCAAATGGCTAACAAATTAAAATATTTGATTATTCACGTATGCAATATGCATATCCAGAATTGGGGTATTCTGAATGATAACTTCAATTAAAAGTCTAATGGGTTTGTATTTTGTCTGAGATACTTTTATATAATATGAAATTTAACTTGTCTTTACTAAATGAGGCTTAACCCCACCTGAACATTTTCCTTTGTGAGTGACAGAAGCACTTTGTCCCAAAGCTATATTTTCCTGATGCATATTACTTTTTCCTTCAGAAAAGGTTACCATCATTTCCATTTCATTGTGAATTGAATTATGGTTGTATCCACAATTCCATATAATAGTGATATATTCAAATACTAATCAGAATAATCTTCAGAATAAAGTTTTAAAAAAATTTATAGATATTGAAGTTTTTCTCTTCTGAATGGTATTGTTTTTCATTAGAAATACTTCTGAAAACTTATAAAGATGTGATTGTTTTACTGTGGGTCTCTTACTTGTATTCTGAATTATCTCTGCCTACCTACACTTCCTGTTATTTTGTTAACCTGGTGCAGGGATGCTGAAAGACTTTTTTTTTTTTTTTTTTTGCTTTTCTCTTCCCTTAATAAAAGTATATTTTCTAGAATCAACTTCTCAAACATATTGATTGTACTTTTATGATATAACTTTCCACTTTAAGAACACTTCAGTAGGTCTGCGGTATCAAAGAGCATCCAATTAAATTAAGTTGGCATCAAGAAATATGTTGTGCTCCTGCAAAAGGAAACACTCACAACTTATGGAGAAATCTTAATGTCAATGATCACTTTGCTTACGTATTTATCCTAATTATAAAACATTTTCTTTTTTTAAGTGAATCTTACGTAATACTCAAAAGTCTATTTTACATATCAAATTGAAAGCTTCTCTTCAATGTAAATTTCAAACTCTAATATGCAAAAACATAAAAGAAATCTACTTGTGGAATTGAAAAATGTTTTAAGATGGATATTTTTAATTATGACTTCGTTCCTTTAAATGTTCGACTTTATTATATATATATTAAGTCATATTCTCTTTCCTGATTGCAACTTTTAATGTTCTTTTTTTACTGTTCTCTTGGTTTCTGCAGTAATTTGCAAGAAGACCAAAGTTTAAGACATTAATGTAAGAAGAGTTTAGAGGGATGTACTGAACATAGCCATAATAATTGATGGGGAAGATAAACTTGTATGGAAAATTATAGAAAAAAAAAAAATTAAAAATTACTAGTAGGATAAGTACTATTTCAGAGAAAAATTGAATTATAAATATAAAGTAACTGCTTTATCACTTGCCTGACTAGAAGGTGTTAACTTTAAATTAAAAATGTAAAAAATGTAAATAAACCCCATAATTTTATAATTTATGTTCCATCTCTCTAGAATTATGCTCTATCCATTAGAATCTGTTCTAAGAGAATGCCCATCTTAATTTTACTGTATGTTTCACAATTTTTAGATTTTCTAAATCCCACAAGAAAGCTCTGTTTCTGAAGTTCAAAAAATCACAATCTTCTGAACCATTTCTTCTATTAATATGAAAGCCTGGACAATTGCATAGCTCAAAGAAGTAAGCTGTGAAAAAAGCAGTGACTCAGCAGTGATCAGGCTGTGTGTTCTAGTAAACCAAGTAGGAGAGGGTCTTTGTCAGGAAACACAACTGTCAGAGAATGGCTCATATCATCATCATTATACCACTTCCTACCTTTCAGATAAGAAAAACTGGATCNGAGCAGATAGGTGTCCAAACAGGGCTGTGGAGTGTCGAAAAAAAGAGGGGAAAACTCCGGATCAGCGCTGGAGAAGCGATGGGATGCAGCGGCCGCGGCAGCTCCAAGTGAGGCAGAGACAGGTCTGGTCCCAAGTTCCCAGGCCAAAACCCTGAGAGCGAGAGAGACCGCCCAAAAAACCGCAGTCCACGTTTCTCCGAGAAACACCCCCTCTCCCCTCCCCTCTGCCAAGTGAGTCACCGTGTCCTCCCGTATGTTTTGTCTGCCTTGGCCCAGAGTCTTTGTTTTTTTCTTAAGTACCCACATTAGCGCTCCTAGGAGAACAATGGTAAAAAATTCTACAGATAAGATAGAAAGAGAAACCAACCCACAACGAGCACCTACCATCTACAATGTTCCTTTTGTGTTCTTCAGAATTCTTTTAGAAAATGCAAAATTTGCATAGCTAAACTATGAAAGCTATATTAACAATTTAGCTGTGAGAGAAGCTGAGTTTCACAGCCAAAAAGGGGTACATGGAAGTATTTCTGTTACTAATGCAAATATAAGTGTGGACTGCTTTGAATAAATTGCTATTATTTATCCTAAGGATGAACCCATCCATCTCCCTTCCTAATTTCCTCCAATTGCCTGTTTTTCAAATAAGTACAAATATCGCACTGTTTTGATGCAAACAGTGAAGTTTCTATGGCGATTAAGACAAATAGGACAAGGGGGATTGAGACTAAATTTTACTTAGGAATCTTTGGGTAAAGCATGCAGAAGTCATTATATTATTAGAGATCAGAGTGTCAAAATAGGTTTCTGAAGAAGATTCTGGAGACACAAAACTTGGAATTCTTAGAGTATTGTTGGAATAATCATAGAAATGCTGTTTTAAAAAATATATTGGTATGGGTCCTAGGAATGAAGGATGGAGATTAAATTAGCTTTTTTGTCCTGGTTCCCTGTGATTGCCTTGAAACTATTGTACATAGCTGAACGTATTTATGAAAAATCATCACATCATACATTTGTCTATACTACATTACAAAGAGAACTCAGTCTCCTTCATTTTTCATACTCATTTATTTTTGATTAAAATGTATTTTAATGCAACCATACCTGATTTTGCATATGCAGAAAAAGAATTATTCTCTACTTTTTGCCAGTTACTTGCTAACTGACTGTTAATTCGGATATAATAGCACAGGAAATCTCTCATAGTTTCATGCATGATAGACATTTTTTCATCATGTTTTCATATATTGCTGTGTAGGAACATTTATATGGGCTAGGTTTACAAGCTGTATTGTCGTATACAGCTGCTCATTATTTAATATTAAAACTATTTATTGAAGTCAGGCTTCTTGCTACTCCAAAATACAAAAATATGTGCATAGGTTGGGAATACTATCTTCCAGTTTCTTTTTGTCCAAATCTGGTTGTGAAAACAAAAATACCTATAGTAGGCTGATCTCATATATTCCATACTGCTCTAAATAAAACTATTAAATTTTGCTCTAAATAAAACTATTAAATTCTGATCTTTGTGGTATTATACTTAATGAGGTACTTCACATCAAAGTAAAAATCACAATTATAACAGAATTTAAATTCCTTTCTTATGAAATGTGAAGCAGCTACAATGCAGAAGAGCTGATTTAAAATTTTACTCATTATATATCTCCCTTCACAGCAAAGCTGGTCTAAAATCCTGCATTTGTTGAAAAGTTATTTATTTGAACAACAGGTAACACAGGTTCTGTAAATTTCCATTTATCAAGTGCTATGAGAATCAGACTGTACTTTACCTTAAACTGTGGCCAAGTATCACAGATATTTTTCAACTTTTATAATTTTGAAGGTAACAATTTAATAAATATTTTTAACTACATTTTTTAATAATTAATATTTTTCCCCAAAACTTATTCTATGAGCCAGCTGTATATTCAAGTGGTTACTATTGTGTTCTTTTCTTATATAGGATGGAAATACAAATTTTGCTGGCTTAATGAATTATTTGTTGCTTTATTCCAAGGTTTCTTTTCTAAGGATAAAAAAAAATCATACTCAATGTAGATAAAGTAAAACCCATATTTATTATTTTAAATTTGTTTTCCAAGGGGTTTTTTAATTATTTTATGTATTTGAAAGTATATATATTTTTTAAATATTTATTTTTATGTAGCATGTAGCATATGGGTCTCTATACTTCTTTTTCATAAGATAAAATATTGTTTTTTTCATTATCAATAATAATTTTTAAAGTGTTTTCTGAGCTTCAATCCCTTTTGAATTAGCTATATTACTAGGCTTGTCAATATTGAATCTTTTAGCTTTTGGTTTTGCTCACCACAAATTATTTATAGGTGAATTTTGCATTCTAAGATACTTAATTCCCTTTTGTCAAGTCAAGGGAAATTTCTTTGAGAAAATCAAGCTGAAATTATATCATAGTTCCTCTATTATTATGTTTTTCCACTATTTTTAAAAGAACATCCTCTGACATAAATATTCTAATGACTTAAGGTTATAGTATGCTATATGTGCACCAAAAGAAATTAATTAAAACTCCAAATTCTTACTTAAAAAAATAATATGTTAGCTATCAGAAATTCAAGCAGATATATTAATAAAGTGGAAAAAAATTGAGTACACAAGCTGGTTTTATTCTAATAGGGAAACCCTTTGCATTATGTTTTATTATGGCATCATTCATGTTAATTAGCCGATATTTTCACTTTCATTTGATTTACTTATTTATTTCACTTCAGTAATTTTCTACCTTTCTGTCTGGCTGACTTCCAGGTTTCCAGTTGTTTTTTGTTTTGTTTTGTTTTGTTTTTTTGTTTTTTTTTTTCTCAAATTACTCATGAGTCATATTAATCAGATATTCCACTGAGATTTGTACTTACATTTTTTTAAATGGCAGCTTTCTCACTTGAATATAATGCAGCAGAATACTGTCTGGTGACCCCACCTGAAAGCTCAACATTGGTGGATCTTTGCATTATTTTTCCTTCTAAGCTTTCAGTATTATTTGAGCTGGAATTTAAGGACATAGACATGATACAGATGTTTGTAATAGTTCAATACATCTTCATTGGAAAATATAGCAAAGCAGACAGGACTTTTGCTACATGGAAGGGAATAAAACCTCAAGATATCATCTTTTAACCAATTAAATACTTTCAATTTCAGAGAAGGAAATTTTGAAGAAATATTGCAGCTTGGGGAATTTTGTGTTTAACCTCAGGGGAACAACTCTAGCATATTCAAAATGTAGTATTCTATATATTTTTTATATGTGCTGATTGACTACAATAAGCTGTATATGCTTAGATATAGTAGTAAGATATTTTTACAGTTTGAAAGCCAATGAGGTAATAAATAAGTTATTTTTTAATTTCACTATTCACTTCTGATTTTTCTGAATGAGAAATTTTTACAGTTTGCATATGTTATATGCCAGGGGAAAAAAAAAAAAAAATCAGCTGTGTAGGCAGAAAGCCAAAGAACAACCTTTTATAAATATGTGTTTTTCTGTGAGTAAACAGCAATGTAAAACAAAATTTGATGCATTATGTTTTAAAGACACAACATTTTGTATGCAAGGAAAATATCAACAGAACATGAAAGAAGGTTGATGGGGAGCACTCAAGACACAGTTAATTACCTGCGAAGTGATATTTAGCACCATGTTTTTCTGGCCTGTTATTTTGTTTAAACAGCACTGCAGAATCCCCTCCACCCATTCAATTGGAATTTGTGCTGGCTGTTGCAAACATGAATGATAATTAACCCGGTGTGATTCTGGTATGAAAGTGTATAGAAGGAAAACAAGCAAGTTAGACTTCTGAGCCAGACTAAAATGCACACTTTTTTGAAGGTGATTGTCAATTTTGTCAGAGAAAAATATCGGGAAAGGAAGGGGAGTGTAACAATTCTTAGTATAATTTCATATGCAATTCAGAATGCAATAATGCTATCTTTTTGATTAGCATTCCTGCTAATACTACATATATGCACAAGGATTTTTAAGTCCATGGAAAAACATTGAGAGTCATACACCACTGAAGAGAACCTTCTCCAAAGGGAGCCAGGTAAGAAAAATATGCAATTTTAAATAAATTAGAAAAGTTCAGGAGCAGTTTTGAGTTTGTTAATATCCATGTAATCTTAATCCAGCCCCTGAGTTCCTCTATGCTGCAATCTCAAAGAAGTGGAGCTCAGTTTGCTATATCAGAGTGGGGGGCTGGAGTGAGTAAATGTACGTGCAAGTAAGGTGCTGATGATGCATGGGGATGGTGCAGTTTCAGTCTTTATGAGCTCTAAGTGGTCAAGTTAATGATCAGTGGTAAAGCTGCTTACTTTACTGCAATCCAAGTAGCAAACAGTGCTTTATAGCTATAGAACTATTTTTGTATTTTTGTATTTTAAAATATACCTCTTAAGCACCCCTTGATGGCATTTCCCAGGAAAGGTTATTTTCAGTCCTGAAGTATTTTTCCTTACTGAAAGAAGCCCTGCCCTGAACTGTGTAAGTTTGAATTTTAAGTGTGAATGAATGTAGATAACATTCTTATTACCTTTTATCCTAACTTACATGATATCACATATGGTTTTGAACTAACTAAAAATGTTTGAAAGTGCATATCCATCAAATAATTTACTGCAAATTTGGTCGTATTAATCCAGTGGAAAGGGCAGTCACTAGGAGAAGGATGAGGTACCATAGAAAACCAAGCTGTTCTCCAAATTATTATACAGTTGTATTAAAATAGCAAAATTGCCAGAAGCAAACTGGAAATCATATTAAAATTGCTTTGAAATGCACTTTGCTCTCACATTGTCAGGTGTTACCAGTCATTAGTTCAAAGCTCATGTCATCAGCTTGGATTCTTAGAGCTACATGTCAAGTCTTAATAGATGTCACATAATTTTTCAAATATTATTTAACCTTTTTTATAATAGAGAAATTTATTCTCCATTTTTTTCTGCAGAGAATTAATCCCAGGACTTTTTTTTTTAATACTGCCATACTTATTTTATTCTTTTTTGTAAAGGTCTATTTAATTATTACCCACAGATACCATTGCTAGGTATACAACTCTTCAGGAGACCTGTACTTATATTTTCTATATAGATATGATAACAACTTGCTCTTGCTGAAAATTGTGTTCAGCTTTGCAAAATAATAAATATGCAAGAAAGGAATAATCAGAAGCTTTCTCCTCAAGTGGGAGAGCTTTTGAGAAAAAGCTAAATGGTGCCTTTCATTTTCCCCATATTCCCTGCCAGTCATTCCACCACAACTCCCCTCTCCACCCCCATCCCTGATATATACACTTGAAATGACACCTTATCTATAAATAATGTGTTGCTGTTGTGATATCTCCTAATGCTGTCCTCACAGATGCAAAAATGTGCCAAGATTTAAACATTCTCACTTCCTGGAAGTGATTAACATAAGTCAACTGATTTACTTCCATCTGTCAGGTGGCAAAAGATTAACCAGCAGAGCTAAAGCAAGTAATTTGTGGTGGTTCACTATCTGAGAGACAAACAAGTCTCTTAATTGGAAATTGACAGCTCTGGCACTCAATTGAGCTAAGCTTTTGCTTGTATTGCCTCTTGAGTCACTTTGCTCAATCTATAGCTAGTCATTAAAACACCATGAAATTGTCTCTGCAGGTACATAAAGCCAGATTTTTGCCTGTGGCGGACTTATTTGGTAACAGCTGGATATTCAATCTTTACATAAAAAGAGGAAAATGCAAGTGATGCAAATTCTTCTCAAAGCATCATGAAAGGAAAGGTTTGCATGAGCAGTGAATGATCTTGTCATGATAGTATTATCATATAAATAGGAAAAATTTAAAAAAAAAATGTTGGAGAATGGGAAAGTCGTTTATGTCAGACATCAACTCTAACAATGACTGAACTATAACAACACATGTAAACTGATTACACTATATGGGTAAATGGCTTTTTTTCAAAACTAAACATCTGCAGTCCTGAAGTGCTAGGATGTGACTCTGAATTCAAATTAGCTAAATATTTTTGTAATATAATTTTATTCTAGGAAATATTTATTTATGGAGATTTTTCTCAGCAAACAGAACTGCAAAGAACAAAATTACAACTTGCAAAAGATCCACTGTGTGTGAATGATGTACATCCTACAATTTTTTACCGTAATACTTTTAGAAGACTATGTGGATATGTAATTAGGGTATATTCCTTGAAGTGGAAAAAGGAGAAAGGTGTGAAAGGTGTAGAAAATTTCTGGGTTTATTGTACTTATTAGTTCTCATGCAATAATTGATTATAGTTGTTTTCTGTGCTAGTAGCTTTAATTAAATACTAGTTGTGACTTATATAGGGTTGTTCATACTATGGGAATTGGTCTTGCAATTATTTATTATTTAATTCCATTAAATGATCAAATTCTGTTTTTGAAGTTATAAGGGTTTTGTTTATTTTTACTTCCTACAGGAAAGGTTTTGAAGAATCCTGTGTTTCCACTGACTTCAAGCTTTCTTTTCATTGTCAGCCTAAAAAGAAGACTCAAATAGAGAACAGAAAGTTTTGTTCTTACCTTTTGTGTACTTTGCTCCTATTCAGCTGAACCTGGGATATTGTATTGAATTTTGATAAATTCATTTGATAAACTCTTGATATCAGTATTTTCTTTTACAAACTGCAGGAAGCCAGAAAGATGCAGAGAGGTTTTTATGAAGTTATAAAAAGTTGAGTTGCTTTGCTTATTTAGTTACTTAACATATCACCAAAGATGAAAAAGCAACCACTAAAATCTTGACAGCAGTGTGAGTTATCAGTTTAAGGATGATTCATGCTGAAGCAGTGTTGTGTACATGGATCACTCATAGATTCCCATATGGATTCATCTTTCAAAAATGGCAGTCGCAGCAGGCTAAAAAATAATGATACCTTTAAAAAGTCCCAAATATTTAAAAAGCAATAAATGGGGGCTCTTTGTGTTACAACAGCTGAGTTTCTGATGCAACCAAATGAAGCTAATAAAGTTGCAGTGGCAATAAAGCTGTTGTAATCTCCGTCAGTCTTAAGCATACATTTTTCAAATCCATGTCATCGGTTTCTTTCCCATTCCTTACTTTGGTTTTACATGTTGTAATCTTTTATTGCACCTGATTCAGTGCCACAAGGGGAATTTTTTCATTCTTATTAGGCTTCGTTATTCAGGATTTTTACAGCAACTCTTCTACTTCCATAAAAAACAGTGGAAAGATGAGAAAAAAATGCAGTTGTGAAAAAATATGGGTAGTGAGGCACATGAAGTGTACATAGGTGCTACAGATATACATTAGTAAAATAAGCAGACAGAGTAAGAGTACTGATGTTTCAGCTAATGAGACAAAAAAAAAAAGAAAAACACCAAAAAAAAAACAAACCAAAGCCAAAACAAGACAAGACAAAATAAAACAAAACAAAACCAAAAAAACAAACCCCCCCAAACAAACAAAAAACCCCAGATAATAAGAAGGAAGCAATGAAATACTAACAGAAAATTCTGTCTTTAGGTGTACATCTTGGAAGAACCAATATAATGACTTCCTCAGAAAGCCATTTGTTGTAATATGATTCTTTATGTTTTTTGATATCCCTAGTGATATGTTACACCTGCCCACGCCCTCTCTTTTCATGTCAGTATGTCCCAAGTGATTTGTTTCCCACCCTTTCCTACATCCAGGGCCAGCTTGTTCCTGAACTTGCTTACATCCAGGGCCAGTTTCTTCCCCTTATGCCCCTCCACTGAATAAAAATCTTTGTTCCCCTGGGCCCTCGCCTTGCTCTGATATCAGAACTACCCTTGCTCTGATAGTCTTGTCATGCCTCTGGTCTGCTTTTAGTTAATAAACCCTTGGTCTGCCAAGCAGCACCCATCTCGCTGTCCTCTTTCATTCATCTACAGCTCCAGCTGGAGACCCCAGGGTCAAAGGGGAAGAGTCACTCTCCTCACGGCCCACTGAACCAGGTGAAGCACAGGCTGTGGATCTGGTGGCCCATGTAGGGAGCGACAGCTGTGAATGCAGCAGGGGCCCTGAACCCCTGAGAGAGATGCCCCGAATCAGGGGAGGCTGCATGGGATAAGGCTGCATGACGGACTGTGGAGCAGTGATACCGAGAGGTAGGGCCAATGCACTGAGCAAGGAGGGGTTTCCCCAGTCAGATGACACCCCAAGGAGCCACAGAAAAGAAGGAGGAGAGCTGCACTTTGTTAGCAGTGGAGAACAGCTCTGGATCAGCACCTTGTAAGCCTGGAAAAGCACTGTTGAACCCCATTTTTAAGCTTCCCTTAGTCAGGGCCAACTGGGAAAGTGAACCTAGATTCCATTTCCCGAGGGTTTTGTTAAAAATTTTGCTCAGCAAATTTGAGTTGTTTATTCAATAAGACATTTTATTAGTTTGCTGATAAGGGACGAGAAAGCAGCGCTGGAGACGGGGAATTTGGGCTCCACCAACACGTCTGTCCTAGCCCTGGTCACTGCCCCTTTTATGGGCAGTCTCTGGTGGGGCTGTGACTTGTCTGCTCTGCTGGGCACAAGTCCGAGCAAGGCCAGACATGTTTGCCAGCCCCCAGGCTCACAGGTAAGCTGCAGTGGCTACAAGTCCCTACCAGCCCACAAGGCTCAGACTGTTAGCTAGGTTACACTCCTAGCAAGGAGGTACAGCAGTGACAAGTCTGCAACAAGCCAACAGCTTTCCTTATACATGGATACAATTTATACATAAGAAATGGATACAATTCATGATTTTGTGCTAAAGCAATAGCAAAAAGTAAAACAAAACAAAACAAAACAAAACAACAGCAATTTGCAGCAAAGTGATTCAAACAACAAAAACTAATGAAATCGTATTTTCTTTTGTCTCATGTCTATGTTCTTCTTTAAAACTCAGCATTCTTGTTTTATAATGATTTCATGGTGTATTTATATAATGACACGAATCACTGTGCAACATCTCAATTTCTAGACTGGACCCTCGGGAACTCCCCAGGGGGAGTAGGCTTGCAGGGCAAGGAAGCCAGAACAAGGAGATGTTTATGGACTTTAAAAAGTTTCTTTTAGTTTCTTATGAGGGGGAGTTTTTAGACTTAATTTTGGAGACAGCCATGGATCTATGTCAGTTATTTATGGGATACCCCTCTTGTAGAGTCTCTCTAGCTTTCGTGCAGCCCCCCTCATCCCCTCTGACCCTCCCGCTCCTTTCCCTACCCCCGGTCCTGCCGGGTGTTGGCCGCACCGTCCCGGACCCTCCCTCCCAAAACGGTGACGGCCGCGCCGCTTGGAGCCAGTTTTCCTGTCTTTTACTTTCTCTCCTTGTTCACGATCCCCCTTTCGGTCCCTCCACCCCTCCCTGGTGGGAGGTGGGGAATCGCTCCCTTCCAGGGGGAGGTGGAGCTGGAGACCCCGCCCTGGATTCTGCCGTCTCGTGCTCTTCCCCCGGGACGGCGCTGTCCAGGTGCCTGCCCTGCTCAGCTTGCCCCGCTGCCCTGTCCCCGCCCCGCCGCGGAGTGCATGGCCCCGGGCGGGCGCTGGGCACCAGAGGGACGTCCCCCTCCATCCCTTTTACCTTTACATCTTTATTCTGGACGGGTTTGGGAGTGAAAAAGCAGGTAAAGAGAAAGCGTGTGTCTGAGTTATTTAGATGGTAAGACGGGGGGGAATTATGTGGCTTTATAGGGTGTTAAAAGGAGAAAAAAATGAGGAGAAGGAAGGGAAAGTGGGACAGAGAAAGAGCAAGTAAGAAGGAGAATGAGTACTCTTACTAAAGAAAGAGGATTAAGTTAAGAGTAAAAAAAAAAATGAAAGAAAGAGCTTTTATTTTGTGTTACATTATTTTCTTGTCTGTGTCCTTTTCATGTCTATCTATCAATGTAATATGTAAACCCTGTATAAGTTCTGGATGAGTTCTGATTACAGAAAGATAACACCACAAGCAAAGGAGACTGAACCCCTCCACCTGACTTCAGACCTGAGCCACACTTACCAGAGGTGCTGCCTTTGTCAGACTATCATGAACTGTTCCTGAAAAGTCCAGTGAAACTGGAGAAGAGAGCTGGGGGCTGTGGAGAAGAGAGGATAAAGACCACAACAAGAAAGAACCAGACTAATTAAAAGGACTTTTCATTTAGTCTGCATTAAACTATCAGTTTTGTGATTGTCAGTTTTATTCTAAACTATTCCAAAACTTTTTTTTTTCTTTGTTTCCCCAGTCAGCTCTCACTTTCTTAAATAAGAAAGGCAGAGAACATTGACTTACAGAGTTACAGAATAGAAGGAACAAAATTTCTCAATATTAGTTGACTGGAACTGCACAGACCAAAGTTTTATTTTCTCTTTCCTAATTACTTATGTAACCTCTATTCACAACTGCAAGGAATGAAATAATGAAATCTATGCTCATGTAATACTTCATCTTTTTTTTTTTTTTATGACATAAATTTCAGCTGAGTTTCAGTATTTGGCTAGTTAATATTTCAAATAGTTCAAAACCTCTTTTTATTTTTTTCAAAGGATTTTCAAAAATATGTTTTTCATGGAGACATTAAAAAAAAAAAAAAGAGAGAGAGAGAGAGATAGAGACATTGGCTTCATGAGAAATTTGAATGAGCTGTCAGATATGACAATCAGCTTGTGCCATTCTGGAAGAACTAAAGGCCAGGCGGGTGGGTTATCCTTAAGTGATGCTAGACATCTGAATTCAGGAAACTGAATTTCACATAACCTTGCTGCTCTCTTCTTTTCTTTTTTCTTTTTCCTTTTTTTTCTTTTATTAAAAAAAAAAAAAAAGGAAAAAAAAGAAAAAAATATTGCAAATATAGTTATTTTCAGTTTAAGGTAAATATTTTCATTATCTTTAGGTTAGGATGTCTAAGACACCTGAATGTTGGCTAGTGTTCCAGCAACTGAATCTCACTAATGTTTACCTCAAAATCGAATGCCACCTTTAGCAGGTAATTAAAATGTTCTTAAATTAATTGGGATGTCTGGGGTTTTGCTGGTGTTTTGCTTAGGAATAAAAGCTCATACAAGCTTCCATAATGGGTAAAATTTAAAAGGCATGTCTGTTTTTCAGGCTCCTGTTTCAAACAGCATGGTATCTGAAGCCGCAGAAGGAGGAGCAAGAAAGTTTACGTAAGATGGCGTTAGAACTTGGATGTTGGCTCTTGCCTTGAAATATGAGTGACATCTAATGTATTTTTGTGGGAGATTTTATTACCAGTGGAAATTGTTTTTAATTTTCATGAGCACCAAGGCCTTCAGAAAAATAAATCCACAAAATGGTTTAGTTTTGCAAGGACTATAAAGACTGCCATTACCAAAACAGTTGTTGAAAACTCTTATGCATGACCTTTTTTATTAAAGCAAAATTTGTTCTCTTCCTTTTGTTAATAAGGCCATAGTTCATTTTTATTAAAGCACAGCATATACCACATAAATGCTGCTCTGTGAATAGAGAGGCTTGGGGAAGGAAGACAAACAATTTCAGAAGAAATAATCCTTTTTCCTGTTCTGATTTCAGGAGCATATTTGATATACTTTAAATGGAATCTTTTTCATTATACTGGTAAAAACTTTAGAATACATTAGGTAAAAAGAACTAAAATTCCTGAAGTAGTCACCAAATAAGTTTACTTAAAGATATTTAATATTATGTGGAAGAGCAGATGGCTGATAGAAACTATCGCTGAGATATTTATTTTAGTTTAGAAGAACATCCAGATGATTTTTTAATTTTAATTCATTTGAATAATTTTATGAATAATTTCAGGTCATGTTTTTAATTGTTCTTTTCAGTACATGCTGCATTCACACATAAACTTTTGGGAAGATAAACTGGGGAAAAAAAGGCCCTATTGGGTCTACAATTGTTTCTTTACCTGCAGTCAACTCAATAAGCCTAAAATGAGAGTAGTACCTGTCTTGCAGATTGCTTCCTAATGTATGAGGTTTGTCATTAAACAGAATAACATGAATATAACATGAGACAGTCTTGTTTCTCATTATATTAGTTGGGATTGCTAAAGTTTCAACACTATGTCGAGCTTCATCCATGTTAAATGAAGGCTGCAAACCATTCAGCTACCCAGCTCCCTAGTGATTCAGCTATCTCATTTAATAATTTTTATGGGTTTTGTTGGGGTTTTTTTTTGTTTGTTTTTGGATTTTTTTTTTTCTCCTGTTCTTTAAAGATTTATCAATTATAGGGTCATCTACATTTCTGCTCATGAGTAAATGGGTTTTTATATGTCCAGGGTCAAAAGTTAAATTCATTTTATATTTATAAATACAGAAATGAAAATAAATCAGTGACTGATTCCGATTAGCAAAAGAACATCGGGAGGATAAAGGTTTCATTATTACAATATAATATTATTTTCTATGCTTATTGTTGTTGCTTGTGTGTTATGAAACCTTGTCAAAATATTGCTTTACTGGTGTTCTTTAAGAAAAACAAAATGAAACTTTAAAAATATGTAAGTAGAAATTGGTCATATTGATGAAGTTAAAGGAATTTACCTTTCTGTTTTAGCGTTCACTGAAAAATCAGATACCTATTGGTCTTTTGACACTGTATTTTCTTATTCAAATCACAAGCTTTGAGCATAATAACACTAAAATAGGGACAAAATACTGTGAAGAAGATTACTTTGTTTGGACTAGTAGAAAATAAAAATAAAACTGACGCCAAGAGATGGAAGAAAGAAAAAAACCTTTAAATTGCTTGGAACCTACTGGTATGATATTCTTTAGCTACAGTATTGTTTTTGACACCTGAAATGATTGCCAGACACCAAAAATGACTGCCAAACCCTAGTTCATCATCTGTATGTGTGGCCAGGGAGTACTGCTTAGCAGGTCCTTAGGAATATTCATTTGCAATTTATTTGTTCTTAAAGGCTGATGAAAATGAGATTTGTCACAGGTTCTCAGGGTCATTACCTGACATTAGGATACTCAGGGAAATGAAAAGGCATCAATGACCCTGAGAGCCCTTTTGGACAAGATTTAGTGAATATTCTGACAGTGTGATCGAGGTCACATGTTTCTGTTTGGTTTAATGGTACAAATTTATTTGGTAACAGGTTGTGGCCTATTTATTAGGAATGGTGCATTACGTGTAGTTTAGTATATAAATATAATATCAATGAGAGCAGGGAAGGAAAAAACTAAATGCAATAGGACTAATACAAGACTTCAGAATATACTTCAGAAGGGAGATTAGGGGGTTCATAATACAAATACTTTGCTTTTTGTTAAAAGCTAAGAATAGCTTTACTACTGGCAAGTGAAAAAAAAAGTGTAATTTTAAACAAAAAAATGCAGTTCTTAGCTTTGTGCAAGCAATTTTTTCCTGGGTGTTTTATGTATGTACAAGTTGTAATATTATTTCTTTCCTTGACTTCTCTAAAACCTCTGGGCTGGAACCATACTTTATTGTTATGTGCTTGAACTTTTATGGTCAGAAATGTAGCTACCTTGATCTTGAATTTCAGTTGATAAACTCAGTGTCTATAGTACCTCTATGAAATGCTGATTAATCAATCATTAAAATAACTTGTTTGTACCTGAAACCTCTTCAGTTTTTCAGGAAGCATCCAGAAATTTCCATGTAGCTGTTTCATAGATACCATGAAGGAAAGTAACATTCTGGTATTTATAGACCTACTCCCAGTGAAATAGTAGAATGATTTTTATTAATAATAATGTGTTTGGAACAGGATAAAAGAAGATGAGAGACAGAAGGCCTAAAAGCTTCCTTTAGTTATTTCCAGATAACTTGTAGCAATCTCAAGTGAAGTTTCATCTGTGAATAAAGGCAATCTTCTTTCTCATGTGCCCTAATTCCTTTAATAACATGGTATTTTAAATTAGTCTATTCAGGTATTAAGTGATAATTTAACTGGAATAGGTAGTAATCCTGGGCCATAGGACATATTTTTAATAGCTATGTTTTACTTTTACAACTAAATAATACAAGGTGAACCATGACCAACTCAGAATAAAACAAATGAATGAGTAATGTTAGAGCAGTATTCATAAAATATTAGTAATGTATCTGCAATTAATTTACATACTATATGCTTATTGTATGTATACTACACTGATAAGTTTGATGTAACAGCTCAAAAATACAACTTAAAAATAAAATACTGAATTAAAAACACAGCCAAACCTACTTAACTTAAAAGATTTTTGGATAGAAAGATAAAAGGAAATTAAAATACTTTTTGTCTTCTTTTCCCAGTGATTTAATAAGCAGTGATTTTTTTTAATAGTGATTAATTATTCTACTCTTTTTCAGAAAGGGTGATTTATAAAGCAGAAGATTAGTAGAAGATACACAATTATTGTTTGTTTGTTTTCTTCTTGAAAGCTGGCATAATTATTATCCCTCCTTCCAAGTTCTAATAATTGTCTGTAAACTTCTTAGAAGACATTATTACTTCAGGAGTAAACCTTGTCTTCATCAGGTGCTGAAATTCTGTTTCCTCCTCACTGTCTATCTTTACCCAATAATGTACAAATTTCTTGACACGTGAGAATGGAGCATTTTCCATGAAACTTGCCAACACACCTCTAAGCACCAGTTCCCAGACAATTACAGGATGCCAAGATACAGATATGAGCTACGTTTCCTCAGTGCATGTATAAAGAGCAGCAAAAGTGAGTCATAAAGAAAGTTTGCTATTTGGAGGGAGTCAGTCACAGGTTTGAATAGTATATAGAGGCTGTGGAACCATGTTAATGGATATTAAAGACTTTTTTAGCTGTATGGTATTTGGACATCTAGTATAAATTTTCACTGGGAGGCAAGTGGTGGACTAGTAAGTAATTTAAGTCACTGAATAGTCTCCTCCTCTGCATTCTCTTCTTTGACATTGTTCCTTTTCCACCAGTTCAGCTACTACCCATGAAAGACAGTGCATATGCCTGAATGTAGGTATGTATTCAATGGTTTCAAAAATAGAACAACATTCTTTCTTTCTGATTATTATTCTTAGTGGCTTGGATGAGTTAAAAAAAAAAAAAACCAAAAAAACCCAACTTTTTAAAGACCTCTCTGTGTCCCCTATTTTCTGCTTCCCCTCTGAAAGGCATTAAACATAGATTGGTCTTGTAATTTGTTAAAAATAATTTAGATGCCATGTAGTCTCCTTGAAAAGAATCTCTGGGGTTTTTTAAATTTAATATCATTTCTTCTTTCCATCTGTTTTTATTTTTTGGGGTTTTTTCCTTCTTTTTTTTCTGTAATTGTTTTAGGATTTTGACCTATTGCAACAATCTCAGAAGAAATGCAAACCAGTCAACTGTGAATGTTTACCCTGATTTGATCTACAACTCTTGCTCTGCTTAATCTTCTGTTGTGCATGGACCACAGGCTTCAATACTAATGATATACTACTTGTATGTTTTGCTGTGTCAAAATTGGCAGCAGGAAATTATTCCCCTACCTATTATTAATGTGGCTTTAGGAGGAAAATATTTTCTGTTATACATTAATATTTCAAGTTTCATTCAAATATGTATCAACTTACATTAAATATGATCAGTTTGCAGGACTGGACCTCAAACATATTTATATCACCACAGGGCATGCTGTTTGCTGAGGCAGAGTAGAGACCCATTGGATAATTTTTCTATAGAAATGCTGTAATTGCTCTAAAGGATGCCAAACACTTTGATAAACACTCAGCAAATCATATCTAATGGCTCTCTCCCCTTTAATAAATGTGGTTTTTTTCATAGCTGCTACATTTCTGAAGTATTTTAATAATCCTTCTTAATCAAGGGTCCTTTTATACCGTACAAGTCAGTTTTAGTTAGATTTAAAAAAAAAAATTAATTGTTGTGTGGGTTTACTTATGTTTTACATTGGCATATAGGAATATTCACTGTCATTCTTAACTGTTTTTCTTGTCTCTGGTCAGTTTAACTAGGTCCTTTAATCTTATTTAAATGTCTAGTTTATTCTGCCTCCATTTCTGATCTGTAATAAAAGTTATAGATATGTCCCAATATTGCTCTTGAGTAATGTAAAACATTAACAGTTTTGAACACTGTAAGCCTTTTTTTTTTTTTTGGTTTTTTTTTTTTTTT